>LPNX010406481.1:0-71068 GCA_001517045.1 Pseudotsuga menziesii
CTTTAGCTTAGTTTTTACTTTCCAGTTTACTTTTTGTTTAATCGAACTGCTACTAAGGATTCCAGATTCCTTAGTAGGTGCTCATCAGCACAAGCTAGGTGGTTCCAACAGCTCTCCCTAGAACATATCGGGTGAGACTTCATCAACTTTGTGGGTGTTTTCGGGTAGGGTAAAACCTGTCTGGGCCAGTGCTTAGGGAGATCACGCTGGTTGGGCATCGACAGAGTGAGAAGCCCTGTCGACGAGGCTTTGTTGGTGGGTTTTCACCAACAGATTATGATGATGATGACTAAGATGGTGATTATGATGGTGATGATGGTCAGTGTTGGATGTCTCCCTTACCCTCCACTAGCCATAAGTAAGGATCCTAAGACCTCATAGTCATGCCCATGGGCCTAAGAAGAAAGTAGTGGTGAAGACTATATTGTAAAAATACTCGTACATGTATGAATACCAAGATGTTGTTGAAGAACGCTAGTTATTAAATGGGATAAAAGTTAGTGATTAAATGTTGTAAATATTAGGTAGGAGTGCACACGCGTCTCTTTGTGCATATGTGTTAATGCATGCGTGCTCTTATACACGCGTGTGCGCACCTGTTACTAGCTAAAAAAACAGAGATCTGGATTCCCGGGACTGCTACCAATTTTCACGGGTTTTCTACAACTGTTCACACATTTTGTGCTCTTGAACTCTGCAATTTGGCTCACACTCAATCATCACTCTTTGATCTATTGGATAGAAGATCACTCTTGGAATCTAACAAACATATTCAGTGGTCTTGGAAGTTAGTGGATACATTCAAACTACAAGTTTTCATTAGAAGAAGTGGTAATTTTTAATAGGTATGGTGAATTGTAAATAATTGTTTTCATTCACAGGATTTCAAATCATTTCATTGAATTATGTTTTATCATATTCCTACAACAATATCTCTCTCATAGACACTATTTAATTTCAAAAGAACAATTCCCAACTTCACATCTAAACAACTCTCATATTCTCCATACAAGATGAAGTGTGCAATGTTAACTAATTTACATTTGCACATGAAGATATTTTGATTTCACACAATGATGCCATAGATGAAGTTATCTCTTGAGACTCTTCAATTTAAAAAAACCTTTGAATTAATCACGGGAGAGGGTCCATATTGAATAGTTCACCAAGTTGTCCCTGGTCTCTATACAAGATGAAGTATGCAATGTAGACCAATAATCATTTTGCAGATGAATATATTTTGATTTCCCACAAGGATGGCATCGATGAGGTCCTCTATTAAGACTCTTCAATTTGTATAAAAACCTTGGAAGAAATCATGGGAGAGGGTCCATATTGAATAATTCACCAACTTATCCATGCTCTCCTCTTCATGCTAGATTTATCATAACATTCCTTTGAGCTTGACAGGGATGCCTCTACCTCAATGATTTCTCCTTTTTTTGGGGGATTTGCAACCTCCTCATTGTGTAAATAGTCAATTTGTTCTCTTAATAGTTAAATTGTAACTTAATGGGTGTACATTAGAGGAAATTTGAGGTCTAAAATGGGTCTCCTAAGGAAAATGATAAAATAATAGTTAAAATAATAAAATAATAGTTATTAATTTTGGAGGAAGAATGAAAAAAACTACTTTTTTGGTTCGTATTTTCGACATATCTCCCTGTGTTTTTACTCAAATTTCGAGCGGGAGAGCTCGTTGGATGCGGAATTTAATTCCACATCCAATGAGTACCCACATTGCATACTTTTGATGGACCCCATTACCCCAAAAACAATAAATTCCTGAAAAAACGTGATGATGACATCGTCATCACGTTTTTTCAGGTGTTTCTTATTTTTGGGGTAGCGGGGTCTGTCAAAATTATGCAGTGTGGGTACTCATTGGATTCATAATTCCAACTATCTCTCCCGCCTAAAATTTGAGTAAAAACACAAGGAGATATGTTGAAATACGAACAAAAAATGTAGTTTTCTTTTATCACAAATATGTCAATTCAACCATTATGGTTGACTCATTTTATTGAAATTCTATTGGTTCTTGAATTTCAAGTCACAAAATTTATTGTTGGTGCGTTTTCTTAGAAGGCCCATTTTGGACCCCAAATTTCCTCTAATGATTTATTCAATTTATTCCCAAGACATCCAAACACCAATGTGTGTCTTCCCTCACAACTAATTTAGTTAATTATGTTGGAACACGTCATGTTTCTTGAATAATGGAACTAATACCTTATTTGTTCCTTCTTATGCAAGGGTAGACCTCATATTTTTTTATAAAGAAACTCTTGGAGATGGGAAACTCATGTAATAGAGCAAGAAAAAATAGAAGGAATATGCCCATTGAAAAGGAAAATGAGGTAAGAGAAAAGTCCAGGTTGGCAATGGAGAGAGTGTGACATGTTCCAGACATTTCCACTGATACTGCAACCGATCCTAACAAATTTGATGACATAACAACCTCTACTTCAAAACCATGGGTGAAGCAGTTGCGTCCAACGAACCCAATGCAAATTCCAATGTCAACACAGTCTCAAACCAACAATCCATCAATGAGCCATGTTGAAGCTCTTGAAGACATAGGTATATTGAGAGACACTGAGTATCAAGCGTTGGACCTAGGAGTAATGATTAATTTGCAATCTCTCCAAGAAGAACACAACCATGTCGAGCACACTCCTAATATGGACCGACATGTGAATGAAGCACCACAAGAAAGAAGCCACGGGATTCATAGCTCATGTCCACCTTCCCTACCATGATTGTCTACTGCAAGAAAAAGGACTCCTAGACGTATCCATGTGGATGAAAGTTGTCTATCAAAGCTTGAAGGTAAGTTTCCCAAATGCACTATCGATTGGCAATGTAGAAAATTATTGAAGGAATATTTTGAATCCAAAGGCGATGCAGGTAAATGTCAATTATCATTATGTTTGTTAAAGTCAAATTGTTTAGTTGTTGTTAGGAGAATTCTGGGCATAAAGATGGTTATAATTTCAGAGGATAACAATCGTATTGTTAGAAATATCTAGTCTTCTTTTAATGTGATTGGGAAGATGTCTTGTACTAAATATCTTTGTACGGCTTATCATGTGTTATCAGAATCAGTTGTAAGCAAGTCCACACAGAAACGTTGCCTCCTTTCACACACTTCTCACATACTTAAATTAAATAGAAAAAATGTCAAGAAGTACTATGTTATAAAAGAAAATATTAAGACTCCAGGTGGAAAAGATTGTTGGGATTTTGTCAGCAGGTTTCCTCGTTGAGATATGAAGCTAATTGATGTTGTTAAGGACTTAGTACAAAAATTTTGGCATGATCATACCAGACCTTCATCTAACCAAAGAGACGTGTTAAAGATGAGAAAAGTTTCTACTGAACGTGAACCCCACGTCAAACACTTCCTTGACACAACACATACTAAACTCTATGAGAGATTCAGGAATGAGGACACACAATTGAACCCAGGCCAAAGGTCCTTTTAGAAATTTAAACCATGCTACATTCGTATATGCTTTGATCGAAACACATGTTGTTGTAGATACCATGTAGAATATGAATATTTTTATGACATGTATAAACATATATTTTGTGATTTGCATACTAACCTTGAGCAAGGCTGCAATGAATCTGTAATACCACCGAATGCATCAAGATATTTTATCGTCGGCATCGTGTGTCCAAGGCATGAAGGAAAAAAATACTATGGAAAATCATGTCTATATGGGAATTGTTCCAGGTGCAGTGGGTTTGCTCTTTTGAACCATTGCATTCATGGAAGCGATGAGCATCAATTTGGAAATATGAGTGTGGAGATGGAGAGCTTCAAGTACGTAACCTATCAATCAGATAGTGTGAAGGAAAGTAAAAATATTGCATTGGTAAAGTCACAGGTGCAAATGATTATTGCATGTTTTTCCTCTTACATGTTTAGTTTCTACATATACATTATTTAAAGGTTACATTCTAATAGGACCCTTGTTTTCATGGAAACAGGTACGGGTATGTGATTTTTTGATGAATTTCTACAAGAAAAACAAGCAGTATGTTCAACATGTGCAAGTAGCGCGATGGCAGGATGAGCAATACAGAAAATATAGGGACAACTTTCCCATTGGGACCATATTGTCAATTGTGGATTTTGCAAAAAACTACACCCTTCAGCCACAAAATGAAATTCAGAGTCAATACTACCATTCTAACCAAGTCAGCATCATGGTACATATTACGTATAGGCATGGCCCTGAGAGCAGCATTAAAAACATGATAATACAGAAGGAGACAAACTTTTACATAAGTGATGACATATGCCATGATCTGCATTATGTGCAACATTGTTTTCGAATTTTCTATGATCAGCTAAAGGAGGGAGATATACAGATGGATCAACATTGGATATGGTCAAATGGTTGTGTGGTCCAGTTAAAAAATGCTCGAGTCTTCCAATGGATGAGTATGTTACATAAGACTTATAATGTGCCGCATATTTGGAACTACTTTCGGACCGGGAACGAAAAAGGTGAGCATGACGGGGATGGTGCATGCATCAAGACCGCACTATGAAGGGAGGAGATGAGGTTTACTAGAAACCCCCATATCAAAGATGCAGAATCCATAGTTCAATGGTGCTCTGCAACAATGTCAAACTGAACTAAAGTGCAACATACATCAACAAGGGTAGGAAGGCCAATCAAGAATTTTTGGCATGTGGTTGACATAGATCGATCATGTTCCTATAATTGCAGCATGGTACAAGAAACATGTGGATTTAATTCAATTCGAAGCTCAAACAACCCCCTATTTGAAATATCGACGTAGAAAATTTCTTGCTTTTTCATCCCTTGTAGCAGTGGTGAATGGGATGAATGTGAATGCATGTATTGGGTTGATGATTGGGATCGTGTGTCACTTGCAGTAGACCCATGTGTAGTTGGTGAAACAACCCACTTAGAGGAGGTTCAGTCAATGATTTCGACAGACTATGACCATATCTTAGATCTTGTAGAACCAGGACACATATATGCAGTTGTTTCCCTAAAAGACAATGAATGGGGCACGAAGTATTGGTTGGCATGATGCATTTGAGGTAAGAATATCCTGAATAGATCATTGATTGATGATGAAGGCAATGAGTTTCCAATTGGCTCGATGGTGGTTGAGGGTGAATATATTACACTAGATGGGAAATCAAGAATAACCAGTGGGCATGTAATCATGGATTACAGACCAAGTTCTGGGGTCTATTACTTCACAAACTTGATTGTTGGCATGAAAATCCATCTACAGACAATGTCAAACAAGAACTCAACCAAGGTATGTTACTTCTTTCCTCATTCAAAGAACGAGATATTAATGGAGGAAATTAGCAATAGAGAGGATCCAGATTGCTATATTGAATGAGATTGGGTAATTGCATTTACACTCCACTTAGGAAAAACCCTAGTTTGCATAATCTAGCCTGGAGGCATGCTTGGGTCATGCAAAGTCTAGGTGGAGGCAACCTTGGACATAATCCCATGCCACGGTCCCAATGAAAATGATGGTTCACCATCGGATCCTCGGTAAATGTTCTATGGTGAGTTGGAGCAGGCCTACAAAATCCATTCAGGTACACCTGGGCCAAATCAAGGTCGGGGTCCCCATACCAAACCGGGCAAAGATTTCCAAATCTGTCCACTCCTGCAGGTCTGTTTGGGCATGGCCTCTATGGGCATGCCATCCCCAGCTGCCCGACACAGGGTTTTGTAGGTCTGGTGCACCGTTGCAAGGGTTGCATGGACCCCACTGGGGTGAAACCCTAGTCATTAGAGGAAATTTCAACTCAAAATGGGCCTTTTAACTTTGATTCAAATTCCATGTTATCATGTGTTAGCCAATTAAATTGCTTTAAATTTGAAATACCGTATAGGTATTAAACACTTTTTTAATATAAATTTGGGATAGGTATCATAAAAAAAACTACTTTTTTTGTTAGTATTTTCGACATATCTCCCTGTTTTTTACTCAAATTTCGATCGGGAGAGCTCATTGGATGCAGAATTTAATTCCACATCCAACGAGTACCCACCTAGTAGACTTTTGACGGACCCTGCTACCCCAAAAACAAGAAATACCTGAAAAAACATGATGATGACATCATCATCACATTTTTTTAGGTATTTCTTGTTTTTGGGGTAGCGGGGTCTGTCAAAAGTATGCCGAGTGGGTACTCGTTGGATGTAGAATTTAATTCTGCATCCAACGAGCTCTCCTGATCGAAATTTGAGTAAACACACAGGGAGATATGTCAAAAATACAAACAAAAAAGTAGTTTTTTTCTTTTCTTTCTCCAAAATTAATAAATATTATTTTATTATTTTAACTATTATTTTATTAATTTTTTTTAGGAGGTCCATTTTGAGTTGAAATTTCCTCTAATGTTTCAAAATATGGCCTAGAGGCATGCCCGAACCGTGTGGATTTAGGTGGGAGGCCACCTTGTCCATAATCTCGTGCCACGATCCCAACGGAACCAACGATTCATCCATCGGATCCCCAATCAATGTTATATGGTGAGTTGCAGTAGGCCTGCAAAAGTTGTTCAGGGACACTTGGCCAATTCAAGGTCAAGGTCCAAAAACCAAACCAGATGGTGATTTTCGATTCAGTCAGCTCCTGCAGGTGTTTTTGTCTTGGCCTCCATGGGAAATCCACCCCTAGCCACTCAGTACAGGGTTTTGTAGGGCTGGTGCACCGTTGACAGGGTTGCATGGACCCCATTTTCATGCAACTTTAAATTCGACATAACTCGACAACCGAAGGTCGGATCGCTGGGTCGTCGACTCTATTGGTCTCTTGGCATGCCATTTCCTCTACTGGGCCCTCTCCACCATGTTTTCATATCCCAGTGAGTTCATTGTGAATTTGTTTCATAAACTAGGGTTTTGCTCAGTTTCCTTCAATGCAACTCTCGCATTGGTGGGTCAACTCTGCAAAACCCTCCACATTGCCAGTATTGTTAGTGTTTCCATATTGGGATTGGCCATACACATTTGTCAGAGACAACGATATGCAATATTGCTGCTCCTTTTTGTTTTTTGCTCTCGAGCCGAGAGTGACCAAGTGTCTGTGAATGAAATTTTCATGCGACTTTCAACTTGAAATAACTCGGCAACTGGAGGTCAGATCGACGAGCCATTGAATTTTTTCATATCCTAGCATGCCATTACCTCTAGTGGGATCTCTCCACCATGTTTTCATGTCCCATTGATTTCATTGTGAATCGGTTTCGTAAACTAAGGTTTTGCTTAGTTTCCTTCAATGCAACTCTCGCATTGGTGGGTCAACTCTGCAAAACCCTCCACCGTGCTAGTCTTGGTAGTGTTCCCATATCGAAATTGGCCATACACACTTGTTGGATCCAATGACATGCAATCTTTCTGCTCCGTTTGGTTTTTCACTTCCGGACCGAGAGTGACCAAGTGTCCGTGAATGGCATTTTCATGCGAATTTCAACTCGACATAACTAGACAACTGGAGGTCAGGTCAACAAGCCTTCAACTCCATTGGTCTCTTAGAATTCCATTACCTCTAGTGGGCCCTCTCCACCTCATTTTCATGCCCCTGTGAGTTCATTGTGCATCGGTTTCATAAACTAGGGTTTTGCTCAGTTTCCTTCAATGCAACTCTCGCATTGGTGGGTCAACTCTGCAAAACCCTCCACCATGCCAGTCTTGTTAGTGTTTCCATATCATCATTGGCCATACACACTTGTTGGATCCAACGGCATGAATTCTTGTTGCTCCTTTTGGTTTTTCGATCACAGACCGAGAGTGACCAAGTGTCCGTGAATGACATTTTCATGCGATTTTCAACTCGACATAACTTGACAACCAGAGTTTGGATCAACAATTTGTCAAATCCGTTGGTCTCATGGCATGCCATTACCTCTACTGGGCCCTCTCCACTACGTTTGAATGGCCCAGTGAGTTCATTATGCATCGGTTTCGTAAACTAGGGTTTTCCTGTAACGAACATAAAATAATAATTAAATAACTAATAATAAACATAATTAACTATAATATTGAAAGGACATGACCCTTCAAGTCACAATTCCCAAGCCTTATTTAATAGGCAGGTCATCAACCATTGTAATCATCTATTATATTTTGTCTATACAACCATTAATATACATTTTCCCTATGGCTTATCCAACATTCCAGATATTTTGGTGATTATTGTGTGAGCAAAATAATTGTTTGCCTCATGTGGTATCTGAGCTATCGTTGCTCAATCTGACCGGTGGTTAACAGATTCAGACCTTGTCTGAAAAAAAATTAGGGTTTTCCTGAGTTATAGGTCTTTGAACTTTTCCCCTTCTGTTAAAGAAAATATATATATAAAAGAAAAAATATGAGAAATCCACCATTCTACCACCCACCATCAGCCTGCACTCCATCTCCACTCCACACTGCACTCCATAGCCATCACCTTTTCCTGCCTCATGCCATCCTTCTTCCCTTCACCATCCATCCTTCTTCCACTCGCAGCCCCATCCACGTCCTTCATCATCCAGCTCCCCATCCTTCTACTCCACGTTCTCTCTGCCTCCCTCCACCACTGCACTCCCCAACCTGTAAATCATTCGCGCGGTCTTCCAACTCCACCTCCTTCCTCCCTGCTCTTCCCTCCACAACACCATCTTGCTCACTCTTCCCTCCGCCTGCTCACACACCACTCCACCTCTTCCTGCTCACTCGCAACTCCACCTCAGCCCGTCTGCACGCTCCATCGTAAAACCTACCTTCTTCTCTCTCTTCCTTCCCATTCACCTCCTGTGTCCACCTCTTCACTCTCTTTTGCTTCCCATCTTCTCCTCTGCCCTCCATCCTTCCACACGTCCTGCTCCCCAGCGCATCCACTCCTCCGTTCCTCTTCATTCCCCCTTCCTCCAGGGTGTGAACTCCAACACCTTACCACCTGTCCATAACTCCACTTCCCTGCGCCTTTGTCTGCCGCTCCCAACATCCCTTCCTCTACCCACCTGCATGTCATTCCAAATCCTCCCATTAACGTTTCTTCCCATGCTTCATGTAACCGCTGGTTAAACATTTTTTACAAATAATAAAGTTTTAATATTAATAAAATTTATTAATATTATAATTTATTGATATTATTATTAATTAAAACTATATTAATAATTATTATTATAAAAAAATAAAAATAAAACAATAATTATTTTTGGAAAAAAATATATAATAATTATTTAAAAAAAATGTTATTTAACCTATTCAAAGAAGACTCCCTCGTCAAAAAAATAATTCAAAGAAGTCAAGTCAACGAGACCATCCATCATCGAAGAAAAATCCAAAATCAAGGAAGATCAACAATCGACGAAGAGTCAAAACATCAAAGGAAGACTTGTCAAGAAATCGATAGCCATCTATCATTAAAGAAGTCAGAGACCATGGAATTTGGTTTGCAACTACAAATAGAGAAATTAGAAGCCAAGCTAAAACGTTATTAGAGAGACAATAAAGAGTTATGGGACATAAATATGAAATCAAAAATGTTGATTAAATTACATAGGATGCAAAAACAGTGCAAGGAACAAAACATTTCCGACCAGAACAATTATATAGAAAAATTGTCGACCCAAATTATGAAATTAAAAGACGAAAATGATTTCGATCAGAAACTAAAAAATCAAGATATAAAGAAAGAAATAAGTTATCACGAAGTAGAAATAATACGCGTGAACAAAATCATTAACGAAAAGGATGAAGAACTGACGCACATACTACAGAGATTAACAGATCAAGAATCAGTGGTCGACCAGTATTGACAACAGATAAAAGTTATTCAACAACAAAATAACGACTCTAAAAAAGAACACAAGCTAGAGATCGCAAAGAGTAATAAAACAATATCTCACAATTCTGAAGAAATTTTCAAATTAATAAATCATAACAAAACACTGATTACAAAAATAAAAAAATTGAAAAATAGTAGCAAGAGAGAACACTCCGGTGAAGACCTCAAAGGAAAAATACTGGAAAAGCAAGAAGAAAACCAATGTCTAAATAATCGTAATCAGGAACTACAGAATCAAATCAAGGAGTTATAAATTGAAAAAAATCGCAAGAGGAAAGAATTGAAAAGATTCAGAATCATGAACAATCTACTGGAGAACCAAGAAGCACAATCCAAGAAAATGCATCCAAAAATAAAATCAAGGAAGTGAAGCCAATCCTCACCACAGTCCAAAAGAAAGAAGAACAAACAACACCTACACCTTACAGACATCATAATTATAATTATCATTTTGACCAACGACAGGGTCAAAATGAATATTCACGAAAGAATTATGTGGACATGTGAAAATATTGACATACCAAGCAACAATTGAGACGAATTGTCCCACAAAAAGATCTCAGAGCTCTGATAAAAATAGATCTGGTATGGGCTACAATAGATACGATGTGACAATTATCCTGGGGAATCCGTAATTCGTATCGGCTCATCTCCTCAAATGTAGCAATACAAAAGGGAAAGAATTCCTAGATGACAGATTAAAATAAATCAAACATTAATGTCCAACACATCTTTGAGGACAAATATTCCCTTAAGGGGAAGGCAATGTAATGAACATAAAATAATAATTAAATAACTAATAATAAACATAATTAACTATAATATTGAAAGGACGCGACCCTTCAAGTCACAATTCCCAAGCCTTATTTAATAGGTGGGTCATCAACCATTGTAATCATCTATTATATTTTATCTATACAACCATTAATATACATTTTCCCTATGGCTTATCTGATATTCCAAATATTTTGGTGATTATTGTGTGAGTGAAATAATTGTTCACCTCATTTGCTCAGTTTAATTCAATGCAACTCTCGCATTGGTGGGTCAACTCTGCAAAACCCTCCACTGTTCTAGTATTGGTAGTGTTTCCATATCGTCATTGGCCATACACACTTGTCGCAGCCAACAACATGCAATCTTGTTGGTCCCTTTGGCTTTTCGCTCCCGGACTGAGAGTGGGCCAAGTGTCCCTAAACAACATTTTCTCGCAACTTTCAACTCGAAATAACTCGACAACCAAAGGTCGGATTGACTATTCATCAACTCCGTTGGTCTCCTGGTATGACATTACCTCTAGTGGGTCCTTTCCACCATGTTTACATGGCCCAGTGACTTCATTATGCATCAGTTTGATAAACTAGGGGTTTGCTTAGTTTCCTTCAATGCAACTCTTGCATTGGTGGGTCAACTCTACAAAACCCTCCACCGTGCAAGTCTTGGTAGTGTTTATATATCACAATTCACCATACACACTTTTCAGAGCCAATGACATGCAATCTTGCTACTCCATTTGGTTTTTCGCTCCCGAACCAAGAGTGACCAAGTGTCCCTGAACGATATTTTCATGAGACTTTCAACTTGATATAACTCGGCAATCGGAGGTCGAATCGACGAGCCGTCGACTTCGTTGGTCTTCTGGCATGCCATTACCTCTAGTGGTCCCTCTCCACCATGTTTGCATGGCTCAGTGACTTTCATTGTGCATCCAATCACACTTGTGTTATTCAACTTGGACATTGCAATCATCAAATATGACTATTTTACGAAAACCACTTGTTTAAGCCTAAGCATGGAAAAATTTAAGGATCATAATTATTGAAAGTGTAGAATCCTTGGTGAATCTTACTAATTCTTGAATTTTTAACCATAAAATGTTTGACCATATTTTCAACCATAAAATGTTTGGTGATATATGAATTGTTCTTGTTGTCCAAATATTGTGTACTTGCAGATTTGAATTTCAACTTATATTATCTTCATGATCGGGTATATTCTAGAATTGGTTATGAATTCTAATTTGGAAAACTTTGGGTTGCATTTGTTAAGTGATTTAACACATATCTTGAAAATAATTTTCTTAACATATAAATTGAAAATAAAAGAGTAGATTTATTGATGTTGTAATTTGTTATAATGAGAGATTCTAGATATGTTATATGCTTGGAAAGAGTGCCCTAAGGGATGTATCTTCATGGTGTTAACGTACACTTGGACTAGGGTTTATTTTGTTGGGTTTCCTTGTGATATTAGGATGAAGATAAGTAAAATAATAGACCATAGTGACCACCTTCACACAAATGTTGAGGAGAATGAAATGAGCATAATAACCACCTTGGCACACATATTGAGGATAAGCATTGGAGAATTGTAACCACCTCTGACACATCTATCGAGGAGCATTCAGAATAAGAAGATGTTGTACACAACTAGATGAGGAATGCATTAAATGAGGAAACTTCGATATGCATGAGGACACTAGGGTTTATATATGTAAGTAAACCTTGGAGAAGGAGATATAATGCTAGAGGAATGGATGGTTGTCTTGCCGATTCCATAGCTCTTGCTGTGAAGGCAAAGGAGGTAGAATTAGTGTTCCAACCCTATAGAAGATACAAAGAAAAGAGATAATGTATTTGGTGATATTGCAATCCTATTCTTGTGTGATACATGGAGGTTAGGGAAATACCATGGAAAACTTAACTTGATAAGTCTCGATCTTCTTTTGATGCCTTTCTTAGAAGAAGTTTTTGTTTAAGTTTAGTTGATTTTCCATGAGGTCTTGGTGCTTGTGTTGATGTAATAGTCAAAGACCTAGGGTTTGAGGAATCAACCTAGGATAGACATGTTGATGTCCAAAATTGTTCTAGACTTCTCTGAAAATCTATGTGCTTCTATGATGAAAGATGAGCATGGTTTATAAACCCTAACGAGGAAAACAATTATAATGTGGATACCTTAATGACAACAATGATAGTTTGGGGCTAGCGTCGCTTATGGTTTCCAAATATATTTATATCTATATATATGTATGTATGTATGTATGTATATACATATATATAAGAACTGTTTCAATTGTCTAAATATTGTGTACTTGGAGATTTGAATTTTAGCTTATATTATCTTTATGATTGGGTAGATTCTAGCATTGGTTAGACATGCTAATTTGAGATAATTTTGGGTTGAATTTGTTAGATTTTTATCATTTGATCAATATGATCTAGGATCTTATCTGAGAGAATAAAATGCACCGCAATAATCACAAGAGATAAGAGACACAAATAATTTTCCTCGGGGAAACCATAAAGGAGAAAACCTCGCAACTTCCTCAGAGATAGAATGAACACTAGTAGAAAAAGTAAAACCTGAAAACATAATGATATTTGATAGCTGATCTCTCTCACTTGTTCCAACACTTCCTCTCTCACTCATGTGCCCCAGTTGAGTGAGTGTGTGTGTCTAAAAATGAGGAGAGCATCACTTCTATTTATATTCTTCCGTTCACTTGATTTCCACCCCAACAAGTCAGCCTCACTTGACAATTTATTACTAGGGATGAATTCTCTTGGAGAGTCTAATAAATATAGTGCCCCACAACTGTGGGCACTTTACCCCCTTGATCAACAAAGAGGGTTAACCTCAACTCAATTGTGGGGACTATTGCCCCGAATTACAACGAAGGGTTAACCTCATTGACTTTACATGACTTTATTATATTAATGACTCTCCCCATAGGAACATCGAGGTATAATATAAGATATAGAAGTGAATACATTCCAAAGTTACAAATACATCAACACTCCCTCTTAACTAGGAAGGTATTTTCTAGACACAATTCATCAGCACAAGTCTTCATCACTAGATCATTCATCAAAGTTGGATCATCCATCAAAGCTGGATCATCATCAAAGTTGGATCATCATCATTGGATCATCATCATTGAATCATCATCAAAGCTGGATCATCATCAAAGTTGGATCATCACTGGATCATCATCATAATCACTACTTTCTCTATCTCGATCAAATGGTGCTATCTCTCAATTCTTCTCGGTACAGGAAGTTCTACAGAGCCAACCCTTTTTCATGTTGAATGTACTAACTTGCCTTTGCAAGGAATTCCCCTACAGAGCCAATCCTTTTTCATATTGGATGCAACACCTTTCCTCTTCCAAGGATTTCCCCTACATAGCTAGTACTTTTTCATATTGGATGCAACACCTTGCCTATTGCAAGGATTTCCCCTACAGAGCTATTCCTTTTTCATATTAGATGCAACACCTTGCCTCTTGCAAGGATTTCCCCTATAGAGCCAGTCCTTTTTCATACTGGATGCAACACCTTTCCTCTTGCAAGGATTTTCCCTACAGAGCTAGTCCTTTTTCATACTAGTTGCAACACCTTTCCTCTACAAGGATTTCCAGTACAAAGCCAGTCCTTTTTCATACTGGATGCAGTACTTAGCACTTATATCAAACAATGGGAGGCCTATCCTGCCACCATGTTGGAAAGGGCCAGCACTTACATCTGACCATGGGAGGAACCAATCCTACCACCATGTTAAAAAGGCACATCACTTATATCTAACCACGGGAGGAACCAATCCTACCACCATGTCAGAAAGGCACAACACTTACATCTGACCATGCAAAAAACCAATCCTACCACCATGTCAAAAAGGCCCAGTACTTACATCTGACCATGGGAGGAACCAATACTACCACCATGTCAGAAAGGATCTCAGACTCATCACTTCCCCTTGGAAGGGAACCTCGATCTAGAGAACACCAAGCTTCTCCCTGAAGTACTCACTTCACTCTAGACATTTCTAGCATAGAATCACATGAAGGATAATTCTTTCCAAGGATAACCTGTGAGATTCGCTAGGACGGATTACATCCGAGGACAACCTACAGGACTGTTTATGTCTGAGCCACCTACGAGCTTCACCAGGATTTTATGCTCAGACAGCCTATCTTACCGGTTATGCTACAACTCCCTCTTTCGATATATCTCTATCTGGATCACATACTGGAGCTTCACTGCTCCTCTCTCCCAAATAGTTGAGCAAGTGGAAACATAGTTTGCCTTGGCTGTTCTCAGTGCCATGTAGGACTCCTTCCTGCTAAACCAAGAGATCACACCTGATCTCATACTGAAGAAGCACCCCAAAGTGCTCTTCCTATCAATGGCACTGCCTTCCCAATCCAAATCCACATAACCTTCCAGGTTAATTTTTTTATTCACTTCATACCTGATCCCATAGTCAACTCTACCCTTCAAGTACCTCAGAATATGCTTTGCATCCGGTGAAGATGTCTTGGATCTGTCAGGAACTGGCTCAATGTGTTCACAGCAAATCAAATATTTGATCTTGTATTCATCAGGTACATCAATGACCCAATCATCTGACGATACATCGTGGCTTCAACCGACTCTGATGAAGCAACACTCAATAGCTTCAGGTTCGATTCCATAGGTGTGGTCATGGCCTTGCAGTCCATTATCCTGAACCTCTTCAGGATCTTTACTGCATACTGCCCTTGTCCCAGGGAGATTCCATCCACTCTCTACCACACCTCCATGCCTAGAATGTAGTGCATCATTCCCAAGTCCCTTCACTCGAACTTGGAAGTAAGTCTCTTTCTTGCATCTTTAATGAGTTCCTCTTTTCTTATCAGGAACAAGTCATTGACATATAATAGGAGCATCACTGGTCTTCCACCTTCAACCTTGAAGTAAAGGTTGGAATTCCCTTTATCTCAGTAAATCCTAGATTCATCAGTAATTTGTCCCTCCTTTCATACCATGTCGAACCTCGGGATCTTCTGTAGTCAATCCCTATGAAGTGAAGCATCATTCTCCCTCTACCTTTCATACTCTATGCATTGAAACATTATGTACTGGATTGACAAGTAGCTTCCTTTGCTACTAATATTCTATGTAACCATCTTGGGTCACTGGATACCAAGATCCTCTATCTTGAACCTTTTCAAAAGTTCTTCTCGTACCCATCTGTGAGATTTTCATCCTCTATAGGCTTTCATCTTCAACCTTGTAGAAAAGGTTAAGATCTTCATCACTCTAGGTGATCTTCAAGCTCCTCATGTATGTGTTATCCCATGGGTGCCTTCTAAGTTCGTACAAGGCCTTCTTTAATTTTCACACATGAGTCTGCCTGTCATGTGTCTTAGCTTCCAGTGGATACAAATGTCTCTTCATAGTCTATGCCTTATTTCCATGAGAATCCTCATCCTATGAATCTTTCCTTGTATCCCATGATGTTTCCATCTACTGCATGTTGGATCTTGTAGATCCACGTGGAAGACACTACAAACTTCCCTTCAGGTCTCGATACCGCATCCTAAACATCATTCTTCTTGAACTGGCACTCTCCTTCCCTTTCTCTTTGGCTACTTCTTCATAGCTAGAAGGATCTGCATCAATGATGTCTCTCAACAGTGTCACATAACTAGAGAGTGCCTGAGGCTTCTTGAAGTCTATTCATACTATTCTTCATTTTGGATTATTTCTTGAACTATCGTCACTTGTTCTTCGGAACAAGTCTCATCCTTCTTTTCTTGTAGGAGATTGTATGCGATCTTTCCTACAAGTCAAATACATTAGTTGTATGGTTAGAAATATTTCATAAAGCATATTCATGATGGAAAATTCTTATGCATAAATATATAATCATATAACTGTTTTATCCAATACAACATTCATCCATATCTCACAGAAACTTTCTAGATTCCTTCCATCTCTACCATGACATCATTGAAATTGTGCACTAATCCAATATGTCAACAAAGAGGTTTCATTCTAGATAAGTAGAAATGGAGAGTTGTATAACACCATGAGCTACTTACCCATCACATGCATATTAGTAGTATACTATCATTAATGCAACCATTCTATCATGCATAACACATCAACTAAATATAAACAAATGCATAACAAAACAATACCATGAAATGACAATCCAAGAAAATGCATCCAATACCATGTGCTTATTGAGTTCTTCATATTCCTCATCGCTAGAGGGATCTTCTTTGAATCGTGAGTGCTTGATATTCAATTGCTCCCATCTTCTCTTATCTTATAATGAGTAGTGCTTCTTCTTCTGTGCATTCTTCCCAGAGTCTGTTGAAGGTAATCACTTCCTTCTGGTGTACATTCCTCGTATGAATGAATCCCATGATCCTGTGAGGTCATTCAAGGTGTTTATAATAGTATCTTATTCTTCTTAGACTGCTTCCTCATAGAAACAAACACTTGATTTTGGTGTCTTCAGTGATGATACATAAGGGATGAGATGATCTTTAATAGAATCTACAATGATTATCTTGGCTCTAACCTTAGCCTCATCTCCCTCTATCTCTGAGACCTTTCTTACTAAAATACTGATCCAAGTCAATCTCTTCAAGGATCACAGAGTTCCTATACTTCTTCCGATTTATATTCTTCCATTCAAATAGCTTGGTAAAGGAATCAAACATCTCTTTAGGCGTCTTTAGCGAAGACACTTGTGGTATAAGGTGATCCTTGATTGAATCAGCAATGATCTTCTTGGCCTTGATCAATTTCTTCTCGTGTAAGACTTTAGCCTCATCTCCCTCTGGAACTGGAACTTCTCCACTTATGTAGGTGTCCAATTCATTTTCTTCAAGAACCAATGAAATCCTACACTTCCATGCTTGGAATTTTTTAGCTTCACCAAGCTTGTCATCAATCTGGTGTGATTAGTCATCTTGAAATTAGAACCTCAACTGTAAATGGAAAAAGATTAGATCTTACCAATTTGAGGTGTCCGTCCTAGTTCTAGAGCTAGTTGATCTAGGGTTTGTCAGAGAAAACCTAATTTTCATAACTTGTAATTTCAAACTTTTGATTGGATAGAAAGATAGACCTCTTCAAGGAGATCTTTCCAATGTACCCCTTTTCTGAAAACAGTGGAGGGAAACTCCCAGAACAAGAAGCCCTAGTTTTCCAATTTCTTCTACATAAATGCCTGATACTGTTTCTGCGGTATCGCCGAAATTGTTGCTCCTCTATATCTAAATTTTTTTTATAAGGTAGCATCATTTGTCTTATTTCCAACACCATAGGTTTGAGAAGTATTTCTTTCACTAATTGGGACTTATGAGAGTTTTACCAAGGTATCTTCTTTTAGGACTGTTCAACATAGATAACTTGTATAGACTTCCACATGTCACTATTCCATCATTAGGGTATGAAACGTTTACCATAGAAAGTACAGTCTGTTCCCTATCTGGAACATCTTACAAAATTTCAGTTGGACCTTTGTAGCCAGAGATATAGAAATTCTCCCTGGGTGTCGTGTTTAGGGATGAATCCTGGGAGAGGCCGGAACCCTGATTTGGAGGAATCATATCTCCCAGTAGATAGAGAATCTAAGGCTGAAATGTTTTAACAGGGTAATCAGGATTTTTTCTTCGGCCTATCAAAATTTTGGCTCCTGAGCCTTCTCTAATATCGAGATATAGTGAATGTGCGAAAACTACCAATTTTAGTATTTTAGGGTTTTTTAGGCCCAGGGTCAAATTAGGGTTTGACTTTCCCAGATTTTTACTCAACCAAAAACTTCGAACTTGGTCTCTAAACTCTGATTTTAATGAGGAGATAAATCCTATGCTAGGCTCACTCAAAAATTCCTCTTCTGTAAAAAGCCCTAATTTCCTGCAGCAAAAACTCAAAATGCCCGAAATCAAATTATGCTTTGACAGAAAGATGTTCCCTTCAATGGAGTGTTATCCTAGCCTCCTTTCACTGACAGATTGTGGAGAGAGACCCAAAAAGTAAGAAGCCCTAGCTTCTGCAGCTGCACAGTGTCTTCTTCTCAGGTTAGCTCTGATACTGTGTTATATTTTTATCATTTGATCAATATGATCTAGGATCTTATCTGAAAGAGTAACATGCATAGCAATAATCACAAGACATAAGAGATGCAAAGAATTTTCATCGGGGAAACCATAAAGGAGAAAACCCGCCAACTTCCTTAGAGATAGAATGAGCACTAGTAGCAAAAGTAAAAGCCGAAAACATAAAGATGATCTTTGACAGCTGATCTCTCTCACTTGTGCCAGCACTTCCTCTCTCACTCATGTGCCCTAGTTGAGTGAGTGTATGTGTGTGTATAAATGAGGAGAGCCTCACTTCTATTTATATTCTTCCATTCACTTGATTTCCACTCCAACAATTCGACCTCACTTGACAATTAATTACCAGGGTTGACATCTCTAGGAGAATTATAAATAATAAGGAGTTGCTTTGGATGATTTCACAAATCTCGACATTTCAATCCCTACTCTGGGATCATCATCAGGAGACAACTGAAGCGTGAGGTAAAAGACCAAGAAGCACGTCAGTATTTATAGTTAGTGTGAAGCATAACAGGTTCTAGGTTTCTGAGTCAGTTTTAGGTTTTAAAATTTTTGTATTTTATTTTTAATTTTTAATTTTTTAATTACCATTATTATAAGAATATTATAATAAGGTTTTAAATAGTAAATTTAAAAAAGTTTGTTTTTTATTTTAATTTAAAATTTTTTATTAACTTAATTTAATGAAATACCTAGATTTTTAAGTTTAAGATATATACAATTTTTTTAATAAGAGTTTTCTAGTTAATAATAGATTACTTTTAGAAAGTTATAAATTTTTAAAATTTTTAAAAAAAATTCAACATTAAAAATTTTTAATATTCAAAATTTTTAAAAACTTTTTATGTTAATAGATTTTTAAAAAGAAGAATTAAGTAAATATTCTAACAAAGGTGAGAAAACTATTTTAAAAGGAAATTAGTTTTTAATTAAAGGTTAAAAGGTTTCTTGAGTAGGGAGGGCAAGGAAAAATATTTAGGGTTAAAGACTAAAAGTATGTTAAGTTGCAGTTACAATAAAGTTTAATTTAAGATTAATTTTTTTTTAATTATTATTAATAAAAATTAATTGTTAATAAATTATTTTTTTAATAAATTTTTTCATTTTTAAAAACTATTAAAGTTAAGATCTTTTCTTTTAATAATTAACTTAATAATGAGATTATTATCCTAGGAGGGGGGGAATTATCTCAAAATTTAAAAAAAATTCTTAAGGTTCTAAGAGTAGGGTTAAAATGAAAAAGGCTTAGGGTTAAAGGTGTACAGAAAGTTTGGGGAAACTTAGGCAAAAAGATAATTTAGGGTGGCAAAAGAGTCAAGGGAAAAAAAATTTCTTAAAAGTTTAGTTAAGGTTGGGAATTTCTATATGTCGTTGGTGAAACGTCTTTCCTTGATTTGCAGGGAGTGAAGGAGTGGTTTCCAAGAATCACTAATCTTGGAACCATCGTCTCTGTTAAGACAATTCTTATTAAGGTTAATTTCAATTTTCTCTCTGATTTTTCTTCTTAACAGGTTGTCCTCCCTAGCAATGACTTTGGTGTCTTCAAGGCAGATGTGGTGACCGGTTATGTGCGCGTGTTCCACAAGGGTGGAATTATTGTGTCTATTATGTCTAAGGTCGGCACTATGTTCCTTAAACCTAGTCTCCATGGAGCGGTCGGTCTCTCCTATGTAAAGCATGTCACAAGAACATGGAATGGAGTAGACTCCTTTGTATGCTTTGGGTTCGATTGGGTCTTTGAGGGAGTCTACCATATTTCTAATGGTGTTGGGAGGTGTGAAGAAGACTTGGATTTTGTGTCTCTTTAGCGTCTTGGATAATCTATCTATGGTGCCTCTTATGTAAGGGAGGAAAATTTTGCATCTGTTAGTTTCCTCATTCTTGTCTTTAGTCCCTCTCTTCCTCGGTTTTTTGGCAGAGGCTATTGACTTCTTAATTTCCGCTACTGTATCCATTATTCTTGAACACTTTCGCTAAATGGTCAATTTCTTCTTTGATGTGATCCTTCTCTGAGATCCTTAGAGCTCTAGTTACAAGGGTGTTGATCACACCAACCTTTTGAGGTGGGAAGTGATGAGAGTTGGCATGTAAATACCTATCAGTGTGGGTGTTTTTCCTATAAAATTGGTGTGAGACTGAACCATCTTCATTTCTTCATATGAGGACATCCAAAAAGGGAAGTTTTTTGTTCTCTTCGATCTCCATGGTGAATTTAATGTTATCATTTTGGTTGTTGAGATGTTCTAGAAATTGGTTAAGAGTGTTTGTACCATGTGGCCAGACCACATCTGTGTCATCTACATAGCATTTCCATCTTTTAGGTTTGAGGGGGAAAATGTTGATGGCACATTTTTGAAACATTTTCATGTAAATATTGGCTACTATGGGGGACAAGGGTGAGCCCATAGCCACTCCCTTGACTTTTTCGTAAAAAACTTGTTGAAAAGTAAAGAAGGTGGTCTTTAGACAAACCTCAACTAGTTTGGCAGTGTCATCATCCATTAAGTCTCTGATGGTTGTAATGGCTTCATCGACGGGAATTTTAGTGTAAAGGGGAACTATGTCGAAGCTTACGAGGATATCATTAGCCTCGAGGGTTTCGTTGCAAATGTCTTGGACCCAGGTAGTGGAGTCTTTCACAAAGGAGTTTGTTTTGCCTACCAAAGGTTTGAGCAGGAGCGCAAGGTATTTGGAAAGTTTATAGGTCTGAGAGCCAATTGTGTTAACAATTGGGCAAAGGGGAGTGCCATTCTTATGTATATTAGGAAGCCCATAGATCCGGGGGGAATTTCCTTCCTTGGGAAGTAGTTTCTTCTTCAGATCATCATCTAAGTTAGAGTTTATGATGGTGTTTTGGACTATTTTGTGAAACTTTTTAACTAGGTCTTTACTTAGCTTACGGTAGCTGCTGCAGGCCAGGTGTTCAAGCATTTTATTGTTATAATCCTCTGTGTTAATGAATACAGTAGCATTACCTTTATCTGCTTTGATAATCTTTATTTGTTGGTTTTTTCTAAGATTAAGTAAAGCTATTTTTTCTTCTTTGGAAATATTCGGTTTTGGAGGTCTTGCATGACGAAGAATGATAGCACATTCTTGTCTGGCCTCTTCAGCATTATTTTCAGGTAGGTGTGTGACAGCATTTTCAATGCTACACATGAGTTCTTTTACCAGAACCTTGCTCAACGCGATGGCCAAGTTTAACCCATATTCCAAAATTATGGTATCGTTTACAGAAAGAATGGTGTTGGAGAGATTGATGGCGTTGGTCTTCTTTACTTCGTCATGCTGGGTTGACCTGGGTTGATTTGCATGGAGTAAGTTTTCAAATTTACACTAGTGCTTTAGGGTTGCTTTTCTCCATTGGCATTCTTTCTTCATATCCAGTGCGGAGTCTATACAATTCCACAGGTCAGCGTTGATTGTGTTGGCGAGTGAGAGGTGAAGTCTGCACTCTTTTTCTGATAGGTGATTGAGTTCAGCACGTGTTCTCTTCAGTTTGCTTCTGATTAAAGACAGGATTAGTTCAAACAAGAGCGAGTGGTTCCTTGCTATGTTGAGGCGGTGGTTAACCAGAGCGAAGCATGGGATAATTTTGTTGTTTCTACAAGATTTTAAAAATTCTAAGTTTGTTGACTTCTGGGCGATCTTAGTATGGATTGATTCCAAAAGATTCACGTCATTCAGAATATCCCTTCCATGGAGGGATTCGACCTGTTTGAAAGTAGTCATTTACGCACTGGAGAATTGTAAATAAGAAGGAGCTGCGTTGGATGATTTCGCAAATCTCGACGTGTCAATCCCTACTCTGGGATCATCATCAGGAGACAACTGAAGCGTGAGGTAAAAGACCAAGAAGCCCATCAGTATTTATAGTTAGTGTGAAGCATAACAGGTGCCCCACAATTGTGGGGACTTTACCCCCTTGATCAACAAGGAGGGTTAACCTCAACTCAATTGTGGGGACTATTTCCCCGAATTACAATGGAGATTTAACCTCATTGACTTTACACAACTTTATTATATTAATGAATCTCCCAATAGGAACATCAGGGTATAATATAAGATATACAAGTGAATACATTCCAAAGTTACAAATACATCAACAGAATTTGTTCAGTAAACTTTAATGGTGTTTCTTTTGTTAGCTATCCTAAGTGCAAACCTTTGGATATGTCATCATGCACTTGTGTAGGCCATCAAGATGATGACTAAGGAAAATCCTCTGAAATAAAAGGAACTTGCTAGCCAAAATGACCCTTCAAACCATATTGTACACCCAAAGAGAACATGTCACTACTAAATGAAGGATCAATAGGGATGATGTGTCTTTTATAGAAGACACATATCCATGAACTTGTTTCATTTTTTATTTGTCAATGAAGAACAATTTTTATGTCTTGGACCTCCTCACACGTGCTTTTTCTTTTGTGTTATTTTAGTTTCTCTTATGTAGAACCAATTAGACAATATACCTAAGCTATAAGAGAAAATGGAAAAAAAAACTAGGTTTTCACGAATTAGAAACCATAAACCTAAAAACTAGGGTTTATAAATTTACACATATAACTACAAACCGCAAACCTAAAAAATAAGGATTACAAATACCTAGACCATATACCTAATCTATAAGAACAAATTTCAAGAAATCTAGGGTTTCTTGAACTAGAAACCACATACTTACAAGCTAGGGTTCACATATTTAGACATAGAACTACAAACTAGGGTTTATGAACTCATTAGATTTGTTAGTCTCACTTAACTAGAAACTAGTAGAACCATATACCTAGAATATATATACCTGCACTACGACATAGCTAGGGTTTCGTGAACTACATTGGATGTAATTTTCCTTTCAATTATGCATGTGGTTGAAGCATGTTAGTGGTGTTGATGGGACATTATCAACATATCATACAAATTCAACCTCTTTTGCAACCGACATACATTGACATAGACCCCAATCAATCCATTTTTCATGAAGATATGACTGTCAAACTAATAATTTTTTCCATCCAAGTCAAAATGATTATGACAGTCCAAAACACTAATTTCCAGCTTGCCAAAATCAGTGTACAATCCCAAATGAAAGTACTAATGATAAACAAGAGTTGAAATGGCACTTTGAATTAGTGAAAGTTATTGTCAAAACAAAAGTATTTCCAGCCAAGCATTTAGCATTATGACAGTCCTATATTTCACTTTTTAGCTTGTAAAGACAAAGGTACAATCTTTTAAGTAAACATCAGTGATAAACAATTGTCTAAGTGCCAAGTTTCCAAGCCAATGGGAATCTTAAACCAAATTAAATTTCCAGTCAAGTAAAATGTCTCAGTGACAGTCCAAGATGTAATTTTCGGTCAAGTAGGAATGATAACAAGTATATTCACTTGGATTTTGATGACACAATGACTTGCAAGCAAATCAAAGCATTTTCTTGTATTTTTCCAATTTATGGATGTTTATATAGCATTCTCAAATTTGTTTAAGTATGGTTGGGAATGATTGTTTAGATACAGTCCCTTTAGGGTGTCTTTGTGCCACTTTAAATAGGGTTATGGACAAATTTGAGGTGAGGTGTTAGTGAGTGGGTAAGATAGGAATGCAAGGAAGTGACCTTAGGCTATGATAGGTGGGTAAGAAGGCTATTAGGGCTGCCCTAAATAGGATATTACAGTCAAGAAGTTAGGGTAGCTTAGGATGATTTAGTGGTGTTATAGGGATTTCCAAAATGGATATTACAGTCAGAGATATTATAGAGACTCTTTCTCCCATAATTTTTTAATGTATGAGTTGTGGAAGATGAGCTATGTTTTACTTATTTCACTATGGTTTATAGAAGGAGTGCTCATGAAGCTCTAACCCTAGATTATGTGAAGTAATCCATGCTTAAGCTTTGAAGTATTTCATTTGATTAGTCTATAAATAATATGTGACATATGACTACAATCCTAGGAACGCTAATATACAAACAAAAAGGTACTTTATAAGAGGCCACAAGAGATGGTTTGGTAGGGTTGTTTTTAGGGTTTCCCTCCTAGGTTTAGGGTTTCATCATTGACTCTAAGCCCTAGTTTATGCATGCTAACCTTTAAACTTCAGTTAGGGTTAGGGTTTCCTCGTTGATTCTAAACCCTAGGTTATGCATGCTAACCCTTAAATCATTAAAATTGCAACAAGTACAATAGATCGTTAAAATTGCAAGTGCTCAACAATAGCATAACAAATATGTATGTATTCAATGAGAGTAAGCAATGTCAAATTCATCTTCAAATGATATGAATTGCCAAATTTATCAAAATCAATGTTTGCCAAGTAGATGTAACAAATGCAAGCCAACAATAGTCATGTTCAATATGATTCTCAGCTCATCAATACTATGAAATTTCCAATCAATCAAATGGTAAGAGAAGATCATACAGTGTTAATTTTTTTATGCATTTTATTGTGAACATACAAACTTTATTTCTTCATCAACAATAAATATTGCAAGCGCATCAACTGTAAACTACTACTGCATTCGACATAATGTATGCAAATCTGTAATAAAAGGCAAAGTAATATAAAAAAGTGCAAAATGATATATTAATATACACAAATTTCCAATCATATATAGTAGTAGTGAAAAATGGAACATTGTTCCCAATTTCTATAGAATGGAAACTCATGTCGTATACAAAATATGGCAACTCGTTCCCTATACAAAATATAGCAACTCGTTCCCTATACAAAATATGGCAACTCATGCCAAAATGCCACATCATGGTTAGGGTACATAGGAGGGTCTCTCAATCCTCTTGCCCACTCTCGAAGCTCCTAGGTGCACCTCCAAAATTGATCTTCCTCTTATTCAAGCTAGAGGAAGCTCGGTTCTTCTGGCTGCTTCGACCACCTCCCCTTGGGCTCTGAAACGACAAAAATCAAATGTCAACCCCTATAGGAAACTATACAAGTATAAAACACAATTTAAAAATAAAAATTACATTTTCAAATATTAAATAGCTCACCTCAGATGAGACCATAAGTGGTGAGTGGGCTACCCTCCTCCGTGATCCAAGTCTCTCAATAATGCCACCCTGCAACATTTAAACAGTAAGATAACTCATACAATTTACTGCATATGTTAATTTTCATTAATATTACATGATATTTTCATAAACTAATCAATCTCACCATGAATACAACAGGCTGGTCCTGGGGGATGGAAGGTGGAGCAATTGGTTTCTCCTCAGGGGTAGCAGGAGGATTAATGGGCTAGACAACCTGCTCTGATGCTATAGTGGATGGCATAGCAGAGAATGTAGCCACATCAATGTTGGATACAAAAATAGGGGGCACGATGGGAGAGGGCGTGGACTGGAGTGGGCGAAGTAGTGATGTACGACGATAAACCTCAACTGGCTATAGAATGGAATGAGCCACCCTGGAAGAGGAAACAAGGGTGATGGGGGAATATGGGGGTGGGGGCTAAGGTCTAGGATGGGGTGGAGGGATGAGTGAATTTGGATGGATGATATATCATGGTTGGAGGGGGGAGGGTGGAAACATGGGAAATTGCAAGGGAGGGGGTGGATGGGTGGGGTAGGGGAGAGTGAGTGAAGGATGTGATGAATAAGGGGGAGTTGGATGGAAGTGTGCTAGTGGATGGGTGGGGCAGGGGGGAGTGAGCAAAGTTTGTGACGAAGAAGGGAGAGATGGATGGAAGTGTGGTGGTGGATGGGAGGCAAGGGATGGATGGAATAGGGTGGGGAGGGATGCATGGAAATGAAAATGTATGCCAGGGCCTACACCTGACATATATGGTGGGAAAAATGTAGTTGATGGAGATATAGTGACACCAACGTTCCTCTGTACTCGTACATGCATACATATTCATGGCCCCATATATTAGTACATAAAAAATATAACTATAAAAATCTAATCCGTCAAAACTGAAATTAAATTTATACTTTATTACAAGATACTTGCTCACGAGAAAATCTGTTGATCCCCGGTGGGGATGGCTGGTCACTCACTCTTGCATACACCTGTTCATTTGCACAAAAATATTTATATTCAATTACTAAATATTAACTACATTGGACGACAATATTAACTACTAACATTAAATTTAATTACTGAAAGAAAAATACATGTGTGTATGGTGTTGCATTGTCCTCTGCAGCTGCCATGGCTCCATCTAGGTTGTAGGAACCAACATCCTCCCAACCAGGTGTTATAGACTAAGCACTGAATAGTTGTACATTAAAACAAATCAAGTCATCAACATCTGATTCTAAGTTCAATTTATTATAAATTATGAGATTTCATAACGTATAATCAATACTTGAACATTAAATAATAAAACAATAACTAACCTGGTATAGGTAGCTCTCTGTGGCATGCTCCTGTGTGGGAACATGGCATGGATTCCCACAATGAGAAAAAATATGTGGCACTGGTCCCGTCGAGATGGATGGATCATCTTGGACACCACCTGAAGCTGCTCTCCCTTTCCCACCACTAGTAGACCGTGCAGAAGTGTGTCTCTCAGGGTGGTCCTGCTTGCTCTGCGAGGACATAGCCACAAATATGGTATGCCTGAGAAGGTTTCATGTGGCACGTCTAATGGACTCATAGATCTCATCTAGCCCACTACCTAACCCAGGGGGTTGAGGAAATGAGTTTGGCTCTTGCCTAGGTGTAGGAGGTCCTCTGAGTGGGTTCCGGTGGGTGTGAGGTTGATCTTGGGTTGAGCCAAAATAGACACACTGGAACTTGGTGATGTTGAAGAAGTTCACATGGAAACCCAACACAAACGCAACCCATAGTTTCTTGAGAAAATACTGTGGGACCTCGACATTGTTGCATGGAGGCTTGTCAAAAACCATGAACCATCTCTTCCTACAGTTTTCTCTCCATGGCTGGTAATTACACCAGTCCATGCAAACTTGCCTCTTCCTCACATATGGAGGCTTCCTTGTTCTCGGATCTATAAATTTTATCCACATTTGGGATTTTGTGATATTTAGGTTTTTTATATCCTCTTTGGATATACCAGTGTCATAATGTTCTCTCATTCGAGCCCTATATTCGCTCAAATTGGTTATCTCATTGTTGGAAATGTTTATTGACTCTATTATGTTTTGTGGTGATGTGGTGAGGGAAACTTTAGAGGGTTCCCTAGTGTTCTTCAGTTCATCACTCAAAATTCTTAATTGGTTTAAATCCCCGTGTAATTCATTGTCGAGTTTTTTGTCGTTTAATTCGGGGTTTTCTTCATTTGATTTGGGGTTTGGGTCCTCTAATTGGTTTGTTTC
Organism: Pseudotsuga menziesii; assembly: GCA_001517045.1. Classification (NCBI taxonomy): domain Eukaryota; kingdom Viridiplantae; phylum Streptophyta; class Pinopsida; order Pinales; family Pinaceae; genus Pseudotsuga; species Pseudotsuga menziesii. The sequence continues at coordinate 28,057 of LPNX010406481.1, forward strand.
ATTCCTTTATTGGGATGGTTCATTATTATTTGTCATTATGTTTAGGTAATTTGTACCTGCAATATCAAAATTTTCCCATTTCAATTCATTTTCAAATTTTTTTAATTTTGTATTTTATTTGAAAACCAATAAAAAAATCAAAAAAAAAATGGCATTCCTACTGCATCTACCTTACTCCAACATCATGGTTGTCATTTTATCCTGGTTGGACACTTTCGTTGGGCTCCTTGGGGGTCGTTTTTGCCTCCTTGTGTGCTCGCAGGTGGGTTGTGAACAAAACAAACCATTCACTGTTTTGTTTTTGTTTTTTTTTAACACAGGGACATGTGTGCATCCCTTGTGCGATCACACAAAACACGTGTGCACGTCCACATACGCGTGCACACACTTATACACGAGCGCATCATTAGGGGAGCATGTGCGCTCCTATTGTCCATGCTGGAAATCCAGCCAGGAGGTTCGCCATTGTCAAAGCAGGAGCGCATGTATGCATACAAGGGTGTGTGCGCATTCTTGTTTTGTTCCACTCGTGCACTCCCATTGCATCATATTTGGGTAGCAGGTTCTTGTGGGTGCCCTAATGTTAGGGGGACTTAGAAAATATGCCTATTATTAAATCCTTTTGTATAAAAACAAATTGATAGCTAATGGATTACATCCCTTAGCTAAAAGTCTCCCCTTGCAAGTAGATGTTTGTCTTGTCCTCTACACTCATTCATTATGAAGATAAAACTACCTATCACCAGTTTTAAAAATCTATTTCACTTGGATGTAGAAAAAATTATGGCTTTGGTTTCCTGATCTAATGTGTATGCAATGGGATATAAATCCAAGTTTCTTGATACATAATATAAACAGATGAATATTATACATGGTTTTTGGGTGAATCTTGTTTGATATTTGAATTATAGCTCTTTAACAACCTTTGTTATCCAGTTTTGAATGCAATTCCACTTCTTCATAGAAAATATTTAAATATCGCTTACTTCCTTTGCTCATATAGTTGTTAGCTTTCATCCGTTGTCTATACTCCATTTAGTGCTTATTGAATTTTATCACTTGTTTTGACGCAAATATCCAAGGGGTGCATACTACTAGGTTTCCATAAGTAAGTCTAGAAGGATAAATCATCGACGCTTATATTTGGCTCATGCATTGAACCATACTGAATATCATATTTCTCATACTGGATCATACTAAAACCTTTTCAATTATGCTCGTATCCAGGTATAACTGAAATTATATCTAAGATATGAATGCATGATAGATTAATATCTTGTGCAATTAAAATATTCCTTTATCTAAATAAATTGGATTGGAAATTTACTTTGTCCTTATTGATAATGTTGCATGGAATTAGCAGATATGCCCATTATCACATTCTTTTAAATAAAAACAAATTCATAGATAAGGGATTGCAATCATTTGACTAACAACATCTCTTGCAAGTATACGTCTATCTCATTCCCTACATTTGTGCATTATATAGAGAATAGTTGATCCAGCCAGCAGTTGGCATTGTTTGCTAACTCTGATAGGTTCAACATTGACTTCGACAACTCTGAACCTCGACACAACCTCGACAGGTTCAGCACCTTGACATGCATCGTCAACACTAGCAATCGAAATGACTACAATATATTGTCTCTCTTTCTTCTAGTCGTTTTTAATGGTTGAACTTCCGAACCGTTCCAAATTCTTGTAACTGAACGAAACAATAAGACAACCCAAGTGTTCCCAGCACTCTATATAAACATGTATACTATTGTAATATACAAACAAAGTATTGAGCATAATACAACAATAATGAAGTAATAGAGGTTGGTTGGAATTCGTACATTTTGTATGTGTGTATATGTTTTTGTGCGTGTAGTGTATTTCCTGCTTTGCTTATTCTTAATATGCTTCCTGCATAATTGTGCTTGATTCATTCAATTGAATTGTTGTCCCCATCATGTGTCTGGGCACCCAGATCATTGGTATCAGACTAGATTCATATCTTTTACATGCTTAAGTCATGTGTAGATGCTTCTATCGATGTTATCTGACTTATGTATGTTCAAACATACTCGCAAACTCAGTAATCCAAGCACACACTACCTTCGACTTCATATTATTTATCTACTCACATACAATATTGAGGATGGACGAAGAAATAGACAATAGACATGCAACTAACGAGACAAAGAAACTCATAGAGAAAGCATTGTCTAGACAGCGAACCAAAATGTTCACCCAATCCAATGAGATTCTCACAGGATTCATCTCAACCTCAGGAGGATCCTCGACGAGATCCAACTCAAACAAAATCATTCCATTCAAAGTGAAAATGAATTTGGACATACCAAATATTGAAGGAAATATTGACATGGAATCTGTAGACAATTGGGTACAACAACATAAATCCTATTACTCTGTGAATCAACTCTCAGAAGCTGAAAATATCACCATTGCATCCTTAAAGATGTCGATCTATATACACTACTAGTGGGAAAATCTATCAACAAAGATGAATAAATAAGGAGACCCCATAGACATGTGGGATAAATTTATCGAGTACGTTTTGAAGGAGTTCTACCCACCCAAATACATTGAACAATAGTATAAGAAGTGGCAGTGGCTAACAAAATGGAAAGACCAGACTGTACAGAGTTACACTGACGAGTTATATCAACTCATGGTGAGATGCTTCTATCGAGGTTATCTAACTTATGTATGTTCAAACACACTCGCAAACTCAATAATCCAAGAATACACTACCTTCGAATTCATATTATTTATCTACTCACATTACTAGATCGAGGATGGCCAAAGAAATAGACAATAGACATGCAACTGACGAGACAAAGAAACTAATAGAGAAAGCACTGTCTAGAGAATGAACCAAAATGTTCACCTAGTTCAATGAGTTTCTCAAGGGATTCACCTCAACCTCAGGAGGATCCTTGACGAGATCCAACTCCAACAAAATCATTCCATTCAAAGTGAAAATGAATTTGGACATACCAAATATTGAAGAAAATATTGACATGGAATCCGTAGACAATTGGGTACAACAACATAAATCCTATTACTCTGTGAATCAACTCTCAGAAGCTAAAAATATCACCATTGCATCCTTAAAGATGTCGACCTCTATACACTGCTGGTGGGACAATCTATCGATAAAGATGGATAAATAAGGAGATCGCATAGACACAAGAGAGAAATTTATCGAGTACGTCTGGAAGGATTTCTACCCACCCAAATACATTGAATAGAAGTATAAGAAGTGGCAGCAGCTAAGGAAATGGAAATAACAGACTGTACATAGTTACACTGATGAGTTATATCGACTCATGGTGAGACTCGGTGCCCAAGAAGAAGAGAAATCGCTTGTTCTGAAGTACGTCAGCGGATTTTCCCCATACATTCAGCAAGAGATGGAGTTTCTAACTGTCAGTATTCTTCCAAATGCATTCCACTATGCCACTAATCTTGAACCTAAATAGAAAGCAAACACACATTTTCTGACCAAGATGAGAAATCGAACATTCGATAAGAAGTCACCGGCCAACACTGACATGTCAATACACCCTTATCAGCCGACCCCTCCAAATCCTGACCATGGAAAAAAGCACTCTCAAAAAGACAAAATGGAATGTAGCAAACAACCCCCTTCCGAGAAATATTGTTATTACCACAATTCAGCATGGCATGATACATCTGAATGCAAGGCTTGAAAGACATTTTTTGAAAAAATTTCGACCTCTGACTTGTCCCACAAAACCCTAGTAGAATATGACCCAAAATCATCGACCCCTTTGACATCAATTTCAACCTCTGCTCCAATATCCTTGACTATCGTCTAAAAGGAGGAACGAGAGCATCTGTTCCATACACAGATATGGGTTCAAAACAATCCATTGCATATTATTATGGATAATGGTAGCCAGAAGAACTTTGTTTCTGAGTATCTTATGAAGAAACTAGTTTGTGCCACCACGCTGCATCCTCAGCCTTATAATATCGGTTAGATGAAGGATGGATAGGAACTAGGGATCACCTAACAATGCAGACTCACCTACTTCATTAATCCTTTTGAAGATGAAGTACTATGTGACTTGGCACCACTTTCTGTAGTCAACTTGTTTTTTGGGAAACCTTACTTGTGGGATCGACATGTGCATTATCAGTCACAGCCTCAGAAGGTGATTTCCAAAGTACAGAACCAATGGTATGGCATACCAGAGTGACAACCTACACCAACGGTTGTTATCGTATCTGCAAACAAACAAAGAAGCTCGTCAATCATGCTCACAAATTCGCATTGACCATGATTAAGCCTCAACATCCTAGGAATACTGTAGCAACTAGTCAACTCACCAACCAGTGCATCTCCCACCCAACAACAACAGCAGATCGACAACATTCATGATGAATATCGTAACGTATTTCAATATCCATACGGAGTACCTCTACATTGCTAGGTAAAACACTCCATTGAACTTGTTCTTGATTCTTCATTACCTAATACATTTGTTTACAGAAGATCCATTATTGAGAATGAATATATTCACAGACAAATTCAAGATTTGATCAACAAAGGTCACATCCGACCCAGCTCCTCTCCTTGTGTAATTCTAGTCGTCCTCATTCCAAATAAAGACAGGACTTGGCGCATGTGCATCGTATATCAGGATTTTAAAAAAAAATTGGTAAAGAATAGATACCCTCTTCCAAGGATATTAAAACTCATCGACTATCTCTAAGGTGATAATTTCTTTACTAAGCTTGATCTCAAGTCGGGATATCATCAAATTTCGATCAAGCCCATCGATGTATGGAAAACTACTTTCAAAACCAAGGAATGATTGTTTGAATGGTTAGTCATGCCTTTTGTCTTAACCAATGCACCTATGACCTTCATGTGATATATGGATGACATTATTTGACCTTTGATTGGAAAGTGTGTTATTGTCTACCTAGACAATATCTTGATTTTCAGTCGCTCATGGGAAGAACATGTCCAACGGTTTCGACAAGTCCTTGACACCCTTCGACAACATCGACTCTATTTGAACATGGACAAATGCTCATTTGCGATGAATAAGATCAAATATTTGGGGTATGTAATCGAATCTATAGGAATTCACGTCGATCCAAACAAGATACAAATCCTCAAATATTGGCCCATTCCTCACAACATCGTGAAATAAGAATTTTTATTGGTTTGGTGAATTTTTATCGATGATTACTCACCTTTAGTCACATAGCCTAGCCTTTTAATCATTTGACTAAGGGAAATGGGAAAACTGTCTTCAAATGGACATCAACACAACAACAAGATTTTGAGCAACCTAAAAACAAGATTTGTACTCCATAAGTACTTTTTTTACCTGGTTTTCATTGTCCTTTTGAGATTGAGACGGACACATCGGACTATGCTTTAGGTTCAGTGATCACTCAGTTTGGTCACCCAGTTGCTTTTGATTCTGAAACTTTCAACGACATCGTCAGAAGGTATTTGATGTATAAAAAGGAATTGTATTCCATTGTGCAAGCCCTTAATCAATGGAGACATTACATCCTTGGGAAGGAAATGATCATCCTTACTGACCACAAGCCTTTACATTTTTCGTTGTCCCAGACGAAGTTACAAACAACTCGACAAATCAAGATGATTAGTTACCTGCAACAATTTTAGTTGGTCATTAAGTATCGGAAAGGTCAAACCAACTCCACAGTCGATTGTCTATTTCGACCACTTGTTACTCTACTTTTTATAGTTATGAGTATTAAGGGCTATGACTTCGACTTTTCTGCAATTTATTGACACCTTCAAACCAATTCGCCATCCACTACTAACTACTTCCTGAGAGATACCTTTTTATACAATCTTGGACATCTTTATGTATCGATAGGTGAGCATCAAAATGTGCACTATAGAAAGACTATAGGACACTTTGGAGAAGCAAAGACCCTTTCCATCTTGTAAAAGTATTTTTATTGGCTTTCACTTAAATCCGACGTCAAGAGGTCTTAGGATTGTTAATCCTCCCTTAACCATACTGTCTATTAGATTAATTAGCCTAACTTAGGAACCTTAATTAATTCATTGGGTCCACTATTAACCTTAATTAATTAATTAATTAATGCATTCTAATTCTTCATATGTAAACTATTGTAACACTAGATATTATTATTGTGAATGATACTGTACATTCCAGAGAAATACTTGTCTGATTCCTGTGTGGTTTGTTTTGTTCAGTTTGTATCTTCATTCTCCATCTATTTGTTGCAAACATTATTAGAACTATTTGCTTGAATATCTAAATGGAATTCAAATTCTAGTATGGTATCAGAGCCTTCTCAGGCAGGTTTCATGCTTGTTTCTCCCTGTCGAACATCAAAAGCAGCTGGGTTTCCACAGAAGTCCCCTATGATGATTTTCTAACTCTGGATTTATTTAGAGCAACGGAGAGGGTGTGACAGACCCTGAAAACATGTTCATGCTAGGAAGAAAGAATGATTCTAACAATTCATATGTTTTAGTGTGTTATTGCAGTGAAATTCATAGGTACTACGTAGCTTGTGTGAAGTTTTACAGTAATTCCAGCCAGAGCAATTATGAGTTCTCAAACTCCTAGATCCTCACAACTTCCCATTATCTTGATTGGAGGATTGATATGCAGCTGGCCTTGTGCAAGCATAGATTGCACAGGATCATACATTAATGGGAGCCTGAGCCTCATCAACCAATAGAACAAAACAAGTTTCTGAACTGTTGTGATGAAGCATTCGGGTACTTATGTACTTATATTTCCAGAGATCTCCTCTTCCACCTAGAAGGCTTGAGGACTCCTAGAGAATCCTGGGAGAAGCTTGATAGCTTGTTTAACAAACAAGATGAGCTTCAGGGACATATTTTAGAGAATGATTTGGTATCTTTACATCCCAGTAGTTTCAATACTATTGAGAAATTATTTACTAAATTAAAGTCTCTAGTACTCCAATGCAGAGACTGCGGGATAGATAGAAAGGATGAAAATAATGTCCTTTCCATACTCAGAAAACTAGGCCTTGAGTATTATGTATTTGTTTCCATATTTCATTCCAAGCGGGAAAGCTTTCCTAATTGGAAGGTTCCTTCCTTAGATTCTTTTTCCGCGTCCTTAATCAAGGAGAAAGACAAATTGATGAGAATGGGAGTCATCAAGACCTCCAAAGATCAAGCTATCCTAGTTTCTTACTCTTCCAAAGCACAAGCAAAGGGGAAATAAAAGAAGAAGGAGCCAAAGGCATCTGATTCGAAACCTAAACAAAATCAGCAAGATTTTGAAGGGGCCTCCGGCTCTAAGAAGAAGAAGTTTCGAAAGAATTTATGTCCCTATTGTTAAAAGGGGTACCATCTTGAAGATCATTGTATGAGGAAATAAATTGATGAAATGTCATCTCTTCTCAAGCAGCATAACATTGCTTCCCCAAGAGCAAAGAATCCTGATGAAGAACCACAGACAGAAGATTTTGAAAGGTGTCATGCTTTGAAAGAAACTATCTCTCCATCCTCAGCATACATAATAGATTCTAGAGCTTCCAACCACATGTTTGCTTCCAAATAATCCTTCTCTACCCTCTCACTAACAAAGGGGTCGAACATTCACATGGGAGATGATTCCCAGATTCCCGAAGAAGGAAGGGGCTCAGTCAGACCAAAGCATGGTGAGTTCAAGAATGTATTATATGTGCCCTGCCTTGCTGCTAACCTGTTGTATGTTTACCAGATGACACATACAGGATGTCCCAAGAGAGATACATTCTATTCATAATTTAGTTGAGATTGCAGAAAAATCCACTAGAAATCTTGTAGCAAAAGGTATTGCAAATCACTCTACAAAATCTTATGAGTTCTCACATTTCTTACCTGTTTCTCCTCCTATAGCTTTATTGTCTCATGCTAACAACACCAGCAAGATTTGGCAGAGATTTGGCCATATAAATTTCAAATATCTGAAGCAGCTCCACAATGTTAAAATGGTTGAAGTTTTTCCCTCCATCCAAACTTTTGATGGAGTATGTGCTGGTTTCTTGGAAGGTAAGCATCCAGAAAAGAAGTATGATGTTGGGAAGGCACATAGAGATGCCTCTACACTTCATTTGATACATAGTGATGTAGCAGGACCTATGCCGACAAACTCTAGGAATGGTTGCAGGTACTTCCTCTCCTTTATTGATGATAGTTCACGGTACTATTGGATCTACTTCATGAAACAAAAATAATAATTTTTTGAGACTTTTAAAGCTTCTAAAGCTATGGTTGAGAAAAGTTTCAATAAGATTTGATAAGGGAGGACAGTACATCAAAGGATATTTCCATAGTTTCTATGAATCAGAGGGGATTCAAATGAAACACTCAGTTCCATACACACCACAACAAAATGGTGTGGCTGAGAGGAAGAACATATAACTGAAAGAGATGGCAACATGCCTTCTCCATGCCAAGCATCTAACTCCTTCTCTTTGGGATGAAGTAGTAAATTGTGCTTCATATTTATAGAATAGGGTGCCCCACAAGTCATTGGTTGGGTTCACTCCATTCGAAGCACTACATGGGTATAATCCCAATGTCTCTCATCTGGGATTTTTTGGTTCCAAAGCTTGGGCCAGAATACCACTTGACAAGAGGAGAGCCTTCCAAGACCAAAGTAGCGAATGCATTTTGCTAGGATATGCAGAAGATGCAAAATATTACAAAATGTTGGAGGTTGCTACCAGAAGATGCTTCATTGAAAGAAGTGTCCAGTTCAAAGAAGATCAACTTCATGATACTCCTCCAACAACACAAGAAGGTATAACTATTTCTCCACCTATTTTTGATGATGATGATGATGATGTGCTACATTTTTCAGATTCATATGAAGAAGATCACATTCAACATGATCCTTATTGAGACTGAATCTCAAGAGATTCTAGATCCAGATCCAGTACCTATTCCTAATCAGAAGCCTAAGCCCAGATGGGCCCAAAAGCTTATTGATGCAGCTGGAAATGGTGTTGGAGATCCAAAAGAGAGAAGAAGAACAAGGTCCCAGTATCAGAATGAGAATGTTGCACTATCTCTCACTGATTCGCTTTCTACAGTATGGTGCAGCAAAGCTCCAGGTCAATGCTACTTGATGATGATGAATGATCAGCTACATGGCCCACAAAAGAAGAGATTTGATCATTCCCTACCTTCACCATCCAACAGAGACAAACATAATCATCAGTTCAGAAGTTGTTTGAGAGGTCCATTGATGGACCATGCTGCTGCATAGAGCTGCAAATTTGAACCAATGTTTTTTTTGCTAAATTTAATTTTCTAAGGAGAAAGCTTCTTTCTTCTAAATATAGCTTGTATTTTGTTATTTCCTGCTTATTTTGAGGGGGGGGGGGGGGNAGCTATCCAAGTTAGTATTCAGGGGGGGTGTTAGGATTATTAATCCTCCCTTGACCATATTGTCTATTATATTAATTAGCCTAACTTAGGAACCTTAATTAATTAATTGGGTCAACTAGTACCATTGGGTCCACTTAGCCTAATCAGGACACATGTACCAGTCACTGGAGTGTGGGGAACACTGCTAGAGGTTAACTGCCACTTAATGCATGTGCATGCATCATTTTGGGAACCTCCTAGACCAATCCCTACATTTTAGGAGCCACTGGGAGTCCCGGAACCAACCTACTTCAGTTAGTTGGAGTTAGTATTAGTTAGTCTCAGTTAGCCCTGAGTTAAATTCAGTTAGTTCACAAACAGTTAGCTAGCGCATGTCTTGCATGGATGCATGTGGAGTAGGCACCTTTTCCCACCTACCACACTCAGTTGCACTGAGTTAACTAGCTATCATTGTTTGTTTGATTTGGTTGGAAATCTGGGAGTCGATTTTGGACTCCAATATTGATTGAGAGACCATGAGTTAGAGATTCAGTTAGATACAGTCATATCCACTTGGGAGATTTGAATTCATATCCCATGCATTCGAATTCTTCCTATGTAAACTATTGTAGCACCAGATATTATTATTGTGAATGACACTGTAAATTATTGAGAAATACTAGTATGACTCATGTTTGGTTTGTTTTGTTCAGTTTGTATATTCATTCTCCATCTATTTGTTGCAAACATTATTAGAACTATCTGCTTGAAGATCTAAATGGCATTCAAATTCTAATAACAAGTACGTTCGATCATGTGCGTTTTGTGTCATTGCTAAACTGCCAAATCACCGATAAGGAATGTATACGCCTTTTCCTATTCCTAGTTGACCATGGGAATCTATTTATATGGACTACTTTACAGGATATCCTACTACCAAACATCAGCATGACGTGATCTTAGTAGTAGTCAAAATATTTTCCAAGATGGATATTCTCATTCCATGCAAGAAGACTACAATGGCACTGCAGATTGCTCAACTCTTCTTTGAACATGTTTGGAAACATTACGGCCTTCTGGAGACCATCATTTTTGACAGAGATGCTAGATTTTCTAGATTATTTTGGAAGACTCTCTGGAAACAACTCGACACGAGACTCTCTTTGTCGACATATTTCCATCTTAAGACAAACAAAAAGACAGAAGTTGTGAATTGCTTGGTAGTACAACTGCTCTGCATGTACAGCCACAAGCATCGTTGGAAATGGGATGAAAGTCTCCCATATATACAACACAATTACAATTATGCTCAACACAACTGTATAGGAAAGAGTCCATTCAAGATCTGTTATGGATTTCAACCCTCAACGCCCATCGACTTGATTAGTACATCGACACAATCAAACGACACTGACTCTGACCAATGAGAGCTTGAAAAGCATTGAAGTTTCGAGACCAAATCTACAACATCCAAAAAAAAGCACAGGAAATGTTTCAATAAGATAATGCGAAAGCTAAGGCATTACACGATAAGAATCGTATTCCTCATTCATTTCAAATTGGGGATCGACTATGGTTGCATCTCAAGAAGGAACGTTTTACTGGTCCATACAGAAAGTTGAATCCTTTGCGATATGGGTCATATAGTATCCTTAAGCATATTGCAGAAACTGTTTTTCAGCTCGACATTCCTTTATGCTTGGGTCTGCATTCAGTATTTAATGTGGATCTACTTCAACTGTACCATGCACCATTGTTGGAACAAAACGACTTGCATAAAGAAGAACCTGAAGACATCCATGAAAATGTTCAGGAGCCTCTTCCTTATGAATCCATTGTGGGAAAACACATATGCCATACAAGGACAAACACAATTCCCTTGTTTAGGTGGCTAAATTTGTACATCTGCGAGCACAAGGAAAGTGGTACTCTACTACTGAACTCACCAACAAGTTTCCTCATCTTTCTGAGAAAAAAATGGGGATCATAATTTATTAAGGAAGGAGGAATGATCCACCCAACAGTTGGCATTGTTTTTCGAATTCAAAAAGTCTGAACCTCAACACAACCTCGATAGGTTCAGCACCTCGACATGCATCATCGACAACACTAATCGACACAACTATGACCGATTGTCTTTATGTCTTCTAGTCGTTTGTAACGGTTGAAATTCCAAACCGTTCCAACTTATTATAACTGAACGTAACAGGAAGGAAACTCAAGCCTTATTATCCCTCTATATATACATGTATGCTATTGTAATATAGAAGCAGAGAATTGGGCATAATACAACAATAATGAAGTACCATAGATTGGTTCGAATTCTTGCATTTTGTCTGTGTGTGTATGTTTCTCTGTGTAGTCTATTTCCTACTTTTCTTATTCTTAATATGCTTCTACCATAATAGTGTTTGATTCATTTAATCGAACGGTTGTCCCCATCATGCACCTAGGAACCCGGATCAAGACTATTTGTTACCAATTTTGAAAATTTATTTACCTTGAATGTAGAAAATTTTATGATTTTGGTTTCCTAGTAATTTGTTTATAAAATGGTATATGAATTGAAGGTTTTTTATACAAATAATAAACATCTCAATACTTCTACCTTGTTTTGAGTGAATCTTGATTAATATTTCAAACTTTTCTCTTTAGTAAATCTTTGGTGGTCACTTTTGAATGTAATTTGATTTCTTCATATAAAATACTTAGATACTTCTTACTCACATTTTATGATGTAGTTGATAGCTTCGGGTAATTATTTACCATTAAAATAAAAACACTAGTGTTTTTTTAATGTTGTTTGCATCATTCAGATCTTATTGACTTTTATCATTTTTTTTGTAGATATCCAAGGTGTGCAGACTAAGTTCCCATTGGTACAATCTACAAATCCAAATCATCAACATATATCTTTAGTTACTCATCCTTAAATTGAGCCACAAACATTGGAAGTTGATTCCTTGTCCACCAGTATTATTCATAGTCATCTTGTTACTGTACATCACATTCCCCCAAGATATAGGCACATCACATTCCCCCAGAATACAGGCACTAGCAACAACAGATATTTTGCCTTGTCCCTCTACCACCTCCAAAAGAAAACTTGTAGCAACACATGATTCACTATTAAACGTGACAAACTTGGAAATGATGCACCTGTTTTTTTGGATTCATAAAATTTCCTATATCAATTGACCATAAAACATTTCTACTTCATTTTGTTAATGATCGTTTGAAATAATACTATGATCAGTTGATATAATTCTTAAGATATGCCAAGTCCATTTTGATATCTAGTTGGATTTAACTTTTTCCCTTCAAAAGTATTTGATAAAGTTCTTACTCTATATATGGCCATGATTATATATTAATAAATGTATTTGGTCATGTATCATCCACTCAAACCATTACATAAGAGCTCATCAAGAGTATCATGTCACTTACAAGAATTGAACGTGGGTGGAGAGGGTAATAATCATTTCTCCCAACCACCCAAGCTACATCCAATAGACCAAGTATTTGATATATATAGAATTACTTGTGTAAATATATCTAATATTTATATATATAATGCAATTTTTTATTCATTTATGAGTTTTATAAAATATTTATTTATTTATCTATTAATATTTATATTTCTACATCTTTTAAATATTATTTTTAATTTAATTTTAAATTAAAATTTATTTAGACTTTTGTTTGTTAATTGTATACCAACATTGTAAATTATTTTACAAAACTTAAGATGGATTCCCTCACGTTTTGAGTTTGGAGGAGTTTTGGAGAAGTATTTTATTTAATTAAATAGTTAAGAATGAAAAATGTTTTTTATTAAATTTTAAAAATATTTAACCAAATTTCCTCACGGCCTTGCGCTTGAGCTTTGAAGGAGTTTTGATGAAGTATTTTATTTAATTAAATAAGGAGGCATATATATGTATTTTAATTTTTTTGTAAATTTGATTGACTCTCTGTGGCTCATATTATTTGTGAATAGAATTTACAAATAAAAGTGTTTGAAGGTGTTATCTCCAAGTAAGAAGTTCTAGAAGTATTTTCAAATTTAAGTAGAGTTATTTGTTTTAAGCTGTTGAAAATACAAAATTAATATTAAAATAATTTATTTTTTATTTAATTAATAATTTAAATATATTAAATTGTAAATGTTTATAATTTATTGTTTATTGAAAAAAAAACATATACTTATTTATAGTTTATCATTAAATTTGTCATTTAACAAAATTATTTTTATATTTTATAGACTAAGCTCAAACTCATATAATTCCCAATATTTGTAGGTATCTACTCTAACTCTCATAGTCAATTTCATGTTTGTGACAAGGTTAATCTTAAATATACATTATTTCTTATTTCTAACAAAAGATTGACAAGGGTAATATTAAATATACGTTGTTTCTTATTTCTAACCAAAGGTTTGGTAAAGAAAACTTTTTATTTGATTAAAAATTACAATTTTTTATTTATAACAAAGTTAACCTTAAATATGTCATTTTCTTATTTGTAACAAAAGATTTGCTAAAGAAACACTTTTATTTGATTAAAGATAGCCTTATGGCATCTAGCTATTGGTATGGTCTCACTTGTATTGTTTTTAATGACAATTGTTAACTACTGTATTTTTTTCACTAGAATGAATGTTATGCCATATGCCAAATTCATGAAAAAATTGTGCTTGTAAAACTCCATGTGAACCTATATAAAGTTAAAACCAACATAAATCCATATTAAAAGGGATCAAAATTTTTAAAGTGTATTTTTTTAAGAAAGAAAAAAATGATGACTTTATATATACATTTAAGATGGATCTATGTTAGTAACTACCTTTAGTTAGTAAATAATTATCTTATTTATTACCTTAATAAATATTTTTCTATGTCTCATAGTTATCTTAAATTACCCTACTTAAATACTTCTCTAACTTATAATTATGTTAAGTTGCCATATTCAAATTATATTATAAATTTGAATATGTCTATATATATTATTTAAGCACTATATATATATGTGTGTGTGTGTGTATAGATATATGTATATATGTGTGTGTGTGTGTGTGTGTGTGTGTGTGTGTGTGTGTGTGTGTATAGGTATATATATAGGTACTTTCATAAATAACCCTAAGGATAGCTCAATTGGTCAATNCATAAATAACCCTAAGAGATAGCTCAATTGGTAAGAGGTGCATAAACTCTCCCAAAAAGCTAAAAGATTACAATTAAATATTTCATAATCAAACAAGTATTGATGGGTTTCTCATCACCTATTTCCATATAAAAAAATTATACTTTCATAACTACGTACCTTATAATATTCAATAACAGATTATATTACAATAATCATTATTTCTTTACACCCATAAATAAGTTCCATAAATACCCATGAATATCTTAAATTCAGCTAGCCAAATACTTCCCTTTGCTCATGAATATCTTATTTTCCACCACTATTTTGAAAAAATCTGGTCATAAATTTTCAAAATCCAAGTGACTGAGGTTAAGTTTAGGAATTTTAGGTGTCCAAATTTTTTTTGAGGGTGTTGAATCGATTTTAACCATGAAAATCGCAATTAAAACACATTTAAAATTAAAATTTGCAAAATAAAAATCCCCCACTTCTAACAAAAAATGACCATCCAATTTTAATAATCTAATTTTTATACAACTCCTAATTTGATAAGAATCATATTTTCGTAACCATATTGACATACCAAATAAATTAAATATATTATTTGGTCAAAAATAGCCATCCAATCCCAATAATATAATTTTTAGACCACCCCTTAATTGATGAGGGTCGTATTTTGGTAACCATATTGACATACCAATTAAATTAAATATATTATCTGGTCGTATTTTCGTAACCATACTCACATACCAATTAAATTAAATAGTGTATATTATTTGGTCCAATTTGTAGACGACACCTTAATTGGTATGGGTCGTATTTTCATAACTATACTGAGATACCAATTAAATTAAAATTTCAAGAGGTGTATATTTTTTTATCTTTTGATCCCTCTGGGTGCTTGATAGATCTGGATTTAAAATGGATCTATGTAATTTAATTTTTTTATTTAAGTAATATGTAATTTATATTTTTCATTTTATATTTTTTAATATTTTTTATTTATGTTGGCTATAGCATAACGTGACTAACCTGACATGATCTCCCCCATACTGGGATGAAGAGCACGTCGCTTCTCTCGGTGCAATTATTTTTAAATCGTACCACTCTCATATATGAAAAATTTACTCGGTCAATTATAAAACTAAACTTCAATTACATTCACTCTCGACTCTCCTGTAATATTGTCTCTCCCATACTCTCGCAAGATCATCCTCCTTCAGTTAACAAAAGAGAACTGATAAAAAAGGCAAGTGTCTTAGACTGGTGAAGCTCAACTTCGACATCCAAAATGGAGAGAACGCAGTTTTCTTCTTCTTCTTCGGTTGCCAGCAGAATAAAGTCTGCTCTGTTTGATTCGAAATCATATTTATATAATAGAAGCCTTTATATGACAGTTGAGAGCTCCTCTAAAAGGGGTCACAAATTTTATGGTTGAGTGTGGTAATAGGAGCATGTGTTTCATAGGGTAATGGCCTTCATTGATTGTTTCATGATTTTGTCCCCCACCAAATAAGAGCAAAATCATTACAAGAATAAGTTTATGTACCTTCTATGTTAGCTTCCCTAACTATCATTTAAAATAGAGTTATTGACAGTTTAGTTCAGCTGGATATATTTCATGTTACAGATGTTATGTTCCTTACGGTACTCAAAATGGTGCTTAGAACTAATCTACAACTACCCAAATTCAGCTTAGATTGAAGGAAAGATATGCCACTTAAGGATGAGTTTCATGCTCAAAACTTGAAATTCCTCTTGTTGGTGCAGTTAGAAGGTTGGGATAGGCCCAATTTTGACTCAACATGCATAGAATGTTAGCCCGATTTTTTACTCAACATGCACAAAAACCCTCCTTGTCACTTATTGTTTTTCATTTTTCAATATTGGATTTGATGCTCTCATTTATGTACTTTGAGAGGTTGTTACTATATTTTTATTTATGATGGTTACAAAATATGGAAGAGTGGAAAAATCTAGAGGTGCTTCATCACCTACATGCTAAACTTAATTTCAACATATATCATAGGAAATGACAAGCATTAATTACAATAGAGAAACTAGAATACTCTCCATATTTAAACAAAGAATGTTGAACATGATGACAAAAGACTACATAGAGCAAACTTTAGAGGAAATCTAGGATGAAAAGTGATAAAGAAAAAAATGTGAAATCTTGTTTAGGTTGGAGGTAAAGGACGAAGA
Source organism: Pseudotsuga menziesii (assembly GCA_001517045.1). NCBI lineage: Eukaryota > Viridiplantae > Streptophyta > Pinopsida > Pinales > Pinaceae > Pseudotsuga > Pseudotsuga menziesii. Next base: position 44,804 of record LPNX010406481.1, read on the forward strand.
TTGCCCAGTGATGATGGATATATTGTTCCATGTGGAAGGGCTTATGAATAACATGACAATCATGAATACAAATTTTCAACCAAAGAGATAGAAGAATTGGGAGATTTCATAAACTAGGTTTGGAGGGAATTATTTGAAATCCCATGTGATACAAGAACATATGGAATTCATACCATTTTTTATGTTGGAATTCCTATTCAATGCACTAAATTTTTGCACCCATATTAAATAGGATGCACCAATCACATTGTTCATTCAAAGTTCCATATACACCATCTATTCAGTGCATTGAAAGTAATATGGTGTGTCTAAAATCTAATAGGTGGACACTCTTCAAGAGAAAAGAAAACTTTTTCTTCACTTGTTTCATTTTAAATGGAATTAACATAAACTATTACATGCTTTTACAATACAGGGGATTAAAGGCAGAATAGTACATTGTTATGGTGTTCCATTCCCATGAATGGTATAAGATGATGCTTCTCCCCTCGTCCTATAATCAACTGTCATATAGATTGTGCTCACAACAAGTACATGTGATTAACAACCAATAAAGTATTAAAAATAAACTGATAGGGAAACTAGGGAAGCATTAATAGGGTTTATGTCAAGGAGTATTATCAATGGTACCTAAAAAGATCTGTCCAAGTCCTTGGATTGGATTACCCATAGCAGTGTATTGTTGTACCTATTAAAACATTAAAACACCGCAAATTGAAAAAAAATAAAGGTAATTCAATTATACTATCATGAACACATGCACCTTTTTATTCTACAAAAATCACCTGGAGCAATGCATGATGCATTGTTGGATTTAGAATGCCCTCACTTATCGAGGTATTGGAACTGATATGGTTCATATTCGGATGGATGAACATTCAGATTGATATCCAACCTGTAATTTTTTTTTCTTCTTTTGTTTTTATTTTTAGTACTAACGAATCTCTTCTTCCTTTTCAAATATGACCCATATGCACCCATTCCAATGGTGAAGTCAGAGTTCAATATGTGAAGGTTGATGGCCTCATCCAACATTTTTCTAACAAGACCAATCATTTGTTCAGTTTTTCTCAAAGTGACAGGAGGATTGTTTTGAATCAACTCAAAGAAACCATACAACTCCTCTCTAGCTAATTTGAGTGCATCAGCATCATTATCAACATTGTTAGTAGCCATAACAATATTTTTAACATCCAAATCATGGCTTGGTTCGTTTATATCTATCTCAGGAGGTGCATTGAATGAACAAGGTATTGCGTCATCATCCAATAACATATTTGAATCCCTTGAGGAGAAATACAACCAACCAACCTTTATGGTGTGCTTGCAAATGTTGCCACGAATAGACCATGGGAAATCACACACCATAAAATTTAGGTGATACCACATGACAAGGTATCGCTTGTCAGGAGTGGTTTGACTCCTCACCCAATAAGCACAAGATATGCTCTCGTGGGGGAACAAATAACTTCCTGGGATCCTTTTAGATCTTTCAGTTGAGGTCTCAAGTTGCTTGTCTTTCCTATAATTGTTCAAATGTCCTTATTTTCTCAAAATTTCTTTGAATCGATAAAATGGCTCAACATTTATTAAGAGTACATATACCAACCAATCTATTCTATGAGAACATTTGCTCCTTCTATCAGAAAGAAACTTTGTCTTCAAGTAGCAGTGGTATGACTTGACTGCATTATTTGTCTCTTGATTTACGTGCAAAAAATATCTACAATTTTTTACCCACATCCCTACAAGTTAAAAACCAAGTAGGTTCATATATCCCCTCTATAAGAGATACAAAAAAAATATACAAACAAGAGTATGCACACTTAGAAATTTTATCACCGAAAAGCCAGTTCTTTTGGAAATGGTCCAAGAAATTTTCCTCGTATGCATATTTACTAAAAAATCCATCAATTGCATCAATAACATCATCATTGGAACAAAATTTCATGATATCACCCAAGTCCTTACACATTTATTTTTCTCTTTTTGGACTGCTAGCCGACCAGTTCATGCTTTTTGTCCATGCCCTTCTGACATGCCAAACACATAGGATAACTTTGGAACATGTGATCTTCATGTGATATGTAATATGTTTAAATGTTACAATCATAGAGTAAATACAAGTTACATTGCAAAATAACACTATTGAAATTACCTCAAAGTTGTTACTTCGTCCAATGCATCATCAACCATGAAGGTGTTGACTTTCCAGTCTGGACGAGCTTAGTAACACCTTTTCATGAGTCGATCCAACCATAGTTCAATTTCTTGATTTGTATTTCGAGATGCCACATCCCATGCCACTGGCATACCACTTTGTTTCTCATCAAATGTGATAAGTGTGTATAGTTGATACTGCCATACACAGAACATATTGCAGTTAAATTGATTGGATACAACTCAAATGACAATGCTAAATCAATCATTCACATCACACTTACCTCATATTTGTTTGTACATAATGTAGAATCCATTTTTATTAATCTATTATGAGATAGATCATAGATTAAACATTCTCTCTAACATCCATTTTGTTTGAATCACGATTATAAATGGGACATCTCCGCCATTAGGATTTTGATAGAAAAAATATCATCTTTATGCTTTTGGTACCAAATATTCACACCCATCTCATCTCTTTGGTGTAGCTGATATTTTCCCTTTCCCAAATGAGCATAGATGATTGCGATATCTGTCATGGACAAGAAAAAATCCTTATCCCGATCTGCCACATCCATCTCAACATTTTTGTTGATGTGCATTTTACACACTGAATCAACTAGAACATCAAAATATAAATATCTTTCCACAAATGGTCTTGTCTTTGGGATCTTGCACCTCTAGGATCATGATAGTCTCCCATATGATCCTCCTTCCCATTTTGTATCAAATCCTACAAAAAATGTGCACAAACACTTTAGATAAGAAGGAAAAAAATAATTCTTATTATCCTTTGACTACAAAAAAACAAACACCAACCTTTATCAATGAAAAAATTAGTAGAGATAATCCTATAGGGAGTGGATTGGTCAAGCTCATTTATCTAAGCTAGTATGCTTACAATAAAAAATTTTGTGCTTTTGATTTATAGTCAAGTTCTTTGGGTAGGGGTGTTGCAAAATGAGATACTCATCATGTTGAAATTGTTTAAGGAAACACAAACACACACTTGTTTTCGTTTCAAAGTGAAGTTCATTGGATTTACATGTTAGAGATGAGGATGTCTATGATTTCAAAACAAATGTTTTGACACCTCATTTGCTAACCACGATGAAATGAAATCGTGTTATGACGATACATTGGAGTAGAGAGGTGGCCTCAGAGAACTAACCTTGTCTGCCCCTGGAAAGGCCCAGGGAGACAATCCCCTTGGAGGAGAAAAAAACAAGATAGAGGTATTTATCACTTATAGAAGTGAAATACCCCAGAATGCAGAACATGTACAGAAAAAATATGAGTCTAAAAAATTTCTCCAAATATTATGAATTTTCCCCATACTATGTGTGAACAATGGTCTGTTGGACCACATGTTTTTCAACATACCACATGCTGGGGCATGATAGACTAAACTCATTCAACTTGCATTTCAGTTCAAATAAAAAACCACGGTAAAAGAAAATCCTAGATTCTACCTACATTTTAGTTCAAAACAGGATCAGGACAACTACACTATAAATTAATTACAAATGGTTTTTATATAGTAGGTCTAGTTGAAATAAATATGAATATTACCACTTCTACAATCTAATAGTTAATCCATAATGGACACTTATAGATTTTACTATTGTGCATCTCACAACCATAGAGAACATGTTCCTATAGTAGAGCACTGTTCTTTGAAAGAAATTCCCATCCACCTCAAAATTAATTTTATATGTAACTTCAAGTTTATCAAGATTTCCAAATTTATTTCATATGCAACTTCTAGTTTATCCATATTTTCCAAAATTTTGGAGTACCTCAACTAAGACCATAGGTGAGCCATGGTCAGGGGTAATTTGCAAGTTGGATTGGAAAGATCATATTATACACAAGTTTTATGTAAGCACATGTATAACTCAAGCTTTAGCATGGTCCTTTGAAATATACATTCTATACAAAATTTTACCACAACCACATGGATAACTCAAGCTTTAGGATGGCCCATTGAATTATCTGTCTTATACCATACATGCAATGAAACATGTTGAACTGAATAATTGGATCAGAAACCAAAAGTGCATAGTATGTATGGTTACATATGAGTTATAAATATAAATATTTCTAATTCCCTTACTGCTTAACATTGTAATCTGAGTAAAATAAAATAAAACAGCAGCATAATCAATTATTTAACACCCTTTCAAATTAACAACACCAGAACTACAGAAAAAAGTCATTCTCAATGTACTTATGAGTTAACAAACACAATCAGAACAACATATATGATAGGGTATGCAAACATGTTATTGTAGAATACCTCCATCCATCTGTAATTACATGCAAGAAGCCCACATAAGCTTATTAATTCCTAGCACTTTCAATAGAATGAATTGGTTGACATTTGGTCAATTGATTGTAAAAAATGAAAGCATATTAATGAGTTGTTATAGTTTTAATTGTTGAAGAAAAATCTGTTGGCAATAGAAATTACGAACAACTTGCACAATAAAAGTCTCAAATTGAAACTAAACATACAGCAATTCAAACCAACAATAAATCCATTGTCAAATATCTACAAGATAATCTATTTTTGTTTTAAGATCATTAAAGGGATTGTGTAAATTAACTTACCAGAAATTAATGACTAAAATTAAAAATTCCAAGGATTAACAATAAGCCATTGTAGCTAATATTTTGTGCTTATTCAATACATCTATGGGATTAGATAGACAATATGATGGGGGTTAGAGGAGTTTCTCAAGGGGAGACAATAACAGGACGTTTCAACCCCTAGCAAATGAAGCTAGAGCTAAAACCATTTAAATCCCTTTCCATGGTGGTAGCCTCGTCATGTGGCTTGCTAAGAATGTGGGATTATTTGAGAGCTTAATGCTACTGTTGATATCCTTTCCAAAAAATGTTTACAACTTTAGGCTAGAGTTTGGTCAGTGATGGAATCAAAGGATTGACAAGTATGGCATGTGGATTTCTAGGAATGCAGGATTATTTTGTGGAGAACCTCCTGCAATGAACAATCAAAGTGCACGATATAACAAAAATATTGGAGCACAAAAGAGATTTTATTGATCACGGGCCACTTCGAGGGGGAAACCTCCTTTGAGCAAGCTCAATACAAAATAACTCTTCGATGCTTTCATTAGCCTCAACACATACTTATATACTAAATCTAATCTAAACAACTATTACCCCCCATGAATGTGGGATAATGCAACATAATAACTAGACAACTTAACAACTATTACTTACTCCCTATGAATGTGGGATAATACAACATACTGATGGGATGACTTACAAAGCATACGTGTCTGATAAAATATACTAACAAAATAAAGAGGAGTGTTGACATGGGCTCTTAACATCCCCTCCCTCTTAAAAAAAAGATTTGTCCTCAAATCTTTAGATGTGGAAACTGTTGTTGAATCTGAAGGAGCGGTTTCCATGTAGCATCCTCTGGTTGCATGTTGTGCCACTGAATTAAGACCTCTGTGATGGACCGAGAGCGAAGCTGACAAGGGAATTTATTGAGGATGGTCGCTGGATTTGAAATGATGGATCCTTCATTATCCCATTCTGGTAAAACAATTTGTGCTCTGATGTTGGTGCCAATCACTTGCTGAATGCGAGAAGAAGGAGAAAGTGCCAATTTATAAGCAACAGACCCAATCTTCTGAAGAACTGTATATGGGCTAGAGATCTTCGGAGCAAGCATTTGATTCCGATTGAGTTTCAACGAGGATTGCTTGTAAGGCTGTAGACAAAGAAAAACCATGTCACCAACTTGAAAAGTGCGCTCAGAACGGCGCTGGTCAGCTTGGTGTTTCATGCGGGTTCTGGCCATGTGAAGATTGTCCTGCAGAAGGTGAAGAATCTGATGTCAATTTCAAAGAACCATGTCAACGGCCTAAACTGGTGAACTGCTAGGGGTGTATGGAAGGAGTACTGGAGGTGTGTGACCATAAATTGCTTCATATGGAGTCATTTGAGATGCAGTATGGTAGGAATTATTGTACCACCATTCAGCGAGAGGGAGCCACTTTGCCCACAGATGTTGTTCTTCAGAGGTGAAACAATGAAGATAAGTTTCCCAATAGTTGTTTATGACTTTATTTGGACCATCTATTGGTGGGTGATAAACTGAAATCATATTCAATTTGGTGTCAGTAAGGAGAAAATGACTTGTGAAAGGTGCGTTGTGGTCTGAGGGATTCCATGAAGAAGGGATTCCATGAAGAAGGAATATCTTGTCCATGAAAGTTTGTGCGATTGAGGAGGTGGTATATGGAGGTCTGATAGCACAAAAATGATGATATTTGGAGATCCGATCAACAACAACCAAGATTATGGTCTTCCTTCCATATTTAGGGAGCCCTTGAATGAAATCCATTGAAATATATGTCCAAATCCTTCTAGGGATGGGAAAAGGTTCGAGCAATCCAGAAAGGAGTGTAGTTTCACCTTGGTGGCGCTGACAAGGAGCACATTCGGAAACCATCTGTTGAATTTCTCATTTCATTCCCTTCCAAAAGAAGTGACATCGTGCCCTCTCATATGTTTTCATGAACCTAGAGTTCCCTACCAATGGAGAAGCATGGAGTTCATAAAAGACTGCATGTTTAATATCTGTGCTCTGGGGAAGCACCAGATGACCCTTGTATCTTAGAGAAGAGCCATCCCAAGAGAAATGCGGCACCACATAAGAGTTACTAGCCAACAGTTGGATGATTTGAGATAATGAGGAGTCATTGACATAGCCTTGATGAACAGAGTGTAACCAAGTTGGAATAGGCATAGCAATAGCTGAAAGAGAGACAGGGGCATCAAATGTGTGGTAAAGAGTATCCAACACAAGATTGTCCTTAGCCTTCTTGTAATTGATCTCATAGTCATAACGCCTAAGTTTGCTAACCCATTTCTGTTGTGTTGAGAATAAGACCCGTTGTTCCAGGAAATATTTCAAACTCTGGTGATTAGTCTTGATGCAGTAAGGATTCCCTAAGAGGTATGGCCACCACTTCTGTACTGTGTGCAAAATAGTCATCATTTCCTTCTCATATGTGGAGGTGGATAATTCTTTCCAGGACGGGATTTAACGGTGAATGCCATGGGATGTTCATCTTGAAAGAGGACAACACCAAGTCCATTGTCGCAAGCATCAATCTCAAGAGTGAAGGGCTCGGAAAAATTAGGCATCTGAAGGGTGCATTGGAATGAAAGATCCAAGGGAGTATTTGAGACTGCCGAAGGTTGCATCTGAATGAAATGGAGCTAAGTGATGACACCATGTGAATTCTTCTTAAGGATCATTTCCACGCAATGTGAACTGATGATGCTGAGAGACCCTGGTTGTAAGCCATTGAATGTGTGTTTTTTCCCATTGACTAAAAAATGCATCCACAATTCAGCAAAATCCCATAAGATGGGTCCAAGTGTGCGTATCCATTGAGTGCCCGAAATCACAGAACAACCTCCTGGGGGTATGGAAAACATGTTAGAGTGTAAGTTGTAATATCAAATAGAGATACACACACTGCGACACTTTCCTTTGCAAGGTAAGGTGCTCCCATTGGCAACCATGACTTTAAAGCTGGAGAAAGCATGGACAAAACAATCAACTTGTTTAGCAATCTGAGGGTCAATAGGCAACTGCGGAATGTCAACCTGATCGTCTAATGGATCCTGAGCAACGTCACAAATTTCAAGTGTAGGCGGAGAAGCCACATCCAAGAAATAAGGCTTGTGCTCAGTACATTGATGTCCCTAGGTGAATTTATCATCATAATTATAACAAAGTCCTTTATCCCTATGTTCCCACATCTCGGCTTCAGACAAATGCTTGATAGGAGTGGTTCTAGGAGTCAAAGGGATTGGATGTCTTTGGGGACCCATATTTTTGAATGGAACAAAAGTGGATTTGGGACGTTGCTGAGCCCTAATCTTGTCCTCCACCAACTTAGCCAACCCTAGGATTTCCATCATTGTGTTGGGACAGAACATTGTAATGTCAGATCGGATTGTATCCTTAAGACCACTGATAAAACAACTCCTGTAGAATGCATCAGAAAATCCTTCTGTGTGCTTGACTAAGTTCTCAAATTCTGTCTGATACTCTCTCACAATGCCAGTCTGGTGAATTTTTGTGAGTGCTCCTATGAATTCATCAAAACCACTAGGGCCAAATTGATGCAAAAGGAGTTGGCAAAAATCTGTCCATTGGGGCTCTTCATGATCCTTGATGTACCAACAGAACCATTTAAGGGCTTCACATTCCAAATGAAATGATGCAAGTGGGACTTTGGTGACATCGAAAGTGTTATGCATATTAAAGTATTATTCTGCCTTGTGTATCCATCCACTTGGATCATCACCATTGAAGCAAGGGAATTCAATCTTTGGCCCACAAAAGTTGTTGGAAGCAGAGAACGCAGTGCCTGCAGAAGACTCACGCTGTTGCCGGTTGCTCATGGCTGAATACTGAAGATGGAGGTCGAGAAATATTTGATCCAGATCTTCAATTTTGGTCTTGAGGGTGACAAGTTCTTCTTCCTTTTTTCTATTTTCTCCTACGTGGGGGATAACCATAAGCAGGTTTTTTTTTTAACTGAAAATGGGTGGAAAAACAAAAATAGAGAGGGTTTTAGAAAAGGAAAATTTTAAGTTGGGAAAAACGCGAGTGGGTTACTAGGTTGTGGACACTTTCTTAGGGAAAAGGAAACAAAAAATGTGAATTTCAGAAGTGGGGTGAAAGAAGGAGATCGAATTTCGGGCTTCAGGAAGTGGACTTGAGATAGGATCCTCAATGAATGAAATATTTAGAATGGAATGATAGGGGTTACAGTGAATTTTGAAGGGAAACGGAGCTAAATCAAGGAATATATGGCTGAAGATTTTTTTTTTAAGAAATGATATGTGGCAGTGCTAGAAAGTTGTGCTTTATCACCTTGAATTGGAGTAAATGATCTGTGACAATTCTAAAATTATGCGGGTTATCAACTATAAATAGATATGGACCCCAGGTATATTCGGCTTCCTAATGGTTCAAAGGTAGTCACTCGGCCACCAAGGTTGTCTCAGGCTTGAGTATTGGGGCAGTACCCATCACTTCACAGCGCAGGTAAAACTGCTAACCTCTTGGCCAAAAACGACAGCTCTTTGGTTTTCCTCACGGATGGGAATCTAGTCAATCTGGTGGGGGTTGTTTCCCTTTTCGCTTAGTAGGTCCTCTCAATGGCCAACTACTTCAGGGTTCCTGTGGCACTCCTCACAATGAGTTTTAGGTCTATGCCCAAGTACTTCCCACAGTTAAGCGGATAGGGTTTATTCCCTGATCTGAATGAAAAATACCGCTGCAAGAAGAAGAAATACGGCAATAATCATAATGCGAGAAAAAATGTGGCAGAAATTCCACCCAATGCTCAAAAACCTGTAATTAGAGCTAGGGTTTTGAGATGAAAACTTTTAAAATGAGCATAACCCAATCTATATTGCTCAGAACCGCTATTATAGCCTGTTTCTGGAATTGGAATAACCACTCTGCTTCTACCCACTTGCTCGGAATAGAAATATGGGCACCCGGTCAAAATATTTTCGCTCTGCAATTTCCATGGTCGTCACTGAAATTCTGAAAAATTGCTGATTTTAAATCCATGATATCTCCACTTTTAGAACTCCAAATGAGATGATTTTTTTTTTTTGAAACTGTGTATTTTTGAAAGAGGAATTCACATATGCAACTTCCTTTTTTTGAATCTGCACAGAAAGTTTCAAAAATGGATGTGAAATTCGCCGCCCAATTTTGCCCCTTTTTTTTCCAAAAGAAAAAATTCTCACTTGTGCCAAGGAAAGTGCTCTGATACCAGACATGGAGAACCTCCTGCAATGAACAATCAAAATGCACAATATAACAGAAATATTGGAGGACAAAAGAGATTTTATTGATCGCGGGCCACTTCAAGGGGGCAACCTCCTTTGAGCAAGCTCAATACAAAATAACTCTTCGATGCTTTCATTAGCCTCAACACATACTTATATAGTAAGTCTAATCTAAACAACTATTATCCCCCATGAATGTGGGATAATACAAAATACTGATGGGACGACTTACAAAGCATATGCGTCCGATAAAATATACTAACAAAATAAAGAGGAGGGTTGGCACGGGTTCTTAACATATTTGAGGACAAATTAATTCCCTCTTTGCAATGTGTTGGTCAAAGAAGATCTATTTTTTTCAATTACAAGTCGTCAAAGTTAGTTTCCATAGATTGCATTTTCATGAGTCTCTTGATAAATCTAGGGAATGGGGTTATTTTGATGGGGTGGGGCTGTTTGTTGGAAAGGGGCCCAAATAAGTATGTTGGGATTCTAACTTTGAAACTACTTTTAAACCTATCCACTTAGAAAGGGACATTCAAACTTCAAATTTTTGGTGACTTAATATTGGAGTGAACTAAACTCTAGACCATTTGCACCTTTGTCGACAAAATTTGTCGAAATCAGGGGAGAGAAATTTTGCTGAAATTGTTATTTTGGCCACTGAAATTGTTATTTGGGTCACTGAAATTACAATTTTGGTTGCAAAAATGGCTTCAGCTCCCTCAATAACCCTTGGGACACCTCGATTATGCAATTTCAACAATTCTTGAGTGATTTTAGTCAAAATTTTCATAGAAAAAATGGTGCAAATGGTCTAGAGTTTAGCTCACTCCCTTAATATTAGTCATGAATCAGATAGAAGGGGGGATTTGAAATAGGAAGTTTGTTCTCAGCTATTTTGAGGAGGTAAATAAAATGAAATCATTTTAATTACATCTCCTTTTCTCATGTCTATAGAGAGATTAATGCGACTGTTGATAGTCTTTCCAAAAACCAATTACAGCCTGAGGTTGGAGTTTGGTCAGTGCTAGAATCAAAGGATGGACAAGTATTTGAACACATCAAACTAGTCTAGTGATTATGCATCCCTTCAGCTAAACATGCATATCTTTCCAAAGGTCTTGATCCTCTAAATTCTTGTTTCCAACTATTTTTGGAATTTATGTAGTGTTGAAAACATTATACTAGGGATTGTGTTCTTGAATAGTTTTTATGTAATCTATCGATACACTTATATCATTGTAAAAGGATAAGTCCATGATTACATGTTGAGTCAGGATTTTGTTGAGTTATTGTTGCTGAAAGGATGACGGTTCGAGGATGCGAGAGCAGGGGAGGAATCAAAGGCGTGAATCCTCCAATGATTGGTCAATCACCGCTATCAAGATAGGAGTAGTTGTTTTCACTGGACTAGAGAACGTAGTTCGCAGGGGAGGATGCAGGGGATCGGCAGGGGTGTTTGGGTGGTGTAGTAGTTTGCAATAAATCTCTGGAGATCATCTACTTACCACGGGATATGTGGACATTATCTACTTACCACAGAGGGAGTAGTTCGCATGCAGTCAAGGATGCAAGAGTTCACAGGGGCTGAGATACGAAGTATTTCGTAGGGGAGGGATACAAGGTGCTGAGATTGGATGGGGACATTCGATATTCAAAACATGAATTAAATGCACCCTCGACGTTGAAGTGTGTAGTTGGAATCTCTAGCGATGGGGATCTGATTCTGTCAGCACTCAACAAGGGTGGGGTCCTACAGGGCTGCCACCCAAGTTGGCTAGAGACAGAGATGCAACAGAGTGATGGGGGTTTGGAAAATGGCATCAGTGCATCTCTTGATGGCACACAATGGGGCTCATTTCAAATGATCAAGAGATTATCCCACTCCCAAACTGTTGATTGCATCCTAGAAATGGATGAAGGGCCAATTGAATGTGTCCTACGTGGCCCAACACTAAAATAATGTTGTCCATAAATTGTTGAAATCTCCTTTAAGAACTATTGTAATAACATCTCATCCAGTGTTTTCCATTTGAGCATGTTTCCCAAAGAGGCATATTTACTCTTTTAGTAAACAATACCATCATAGAAGTCAAGAAAATGTGTTCCTTGATATTGATTTTGCAACAATAGCAATTTTGCTACTTTGAAACTATGAACTTTTTATTTAAACAGGATTCCAGGTTACTTTTGTAAAACTACTTTAACTAGCTACCATTAGTTGTATGTTTTGCTACTAGGTGAATGGCTTATATCATTGTTATTTTAGTGAAAAAGGAATCTTTAGACTAAAATTTTGTAGTCTTGTATTCAAATCCTTGTTATAATCCAAATAAATAATACCATATTTTTGCGTGGCCTATTATCCATATCCATTTGCAAATTGCTATGCCTGTTTTTATAGATTTTCTTATTTGTTTCCTTTTTTCCAATGATAATTGTCATCTAAAGTTGTAATGTTCATACTCATGCTGAGAATTAATGGAAAAGACTAATGGTTCTAAAAATTGTCAATGCATGAGTTCTTCTATTGTCTAAGTTAATAACTCTATTGCAGTTAGCTTTATCACATGTTGCTTTATGGAAATGGAAAACAAACTTCATTTTTAAAGATGTCTTGTATCTACTTCCTAGATTTTATAATCATGTAGAAATATACAACTTTATCGCATGTTACTTTACGGAAATGGAAAACAAGGTTAATTCTCAAATATCTATTGTATATCTTTTTTAGCTTTTCTAATCACATAGAAAAATCGTTGCTGAAGTATTATACTCTAGCACATGCTCATGCCTCTTTTTTTGAAACAAATAAAAATATATATAATGGATATCTTCTTAATTTCCTTTATCATTGTCCTTCTGATTGAGACAAAAATATAAATCGGTGAGATCAATTAGTGGTGCGCTTTGCATACTACAATTTTTTTTTCGTGCAATGGTTCCGTGGTTCATAAGTTGTTTAAAGAAATGATATGTGAAAAAAAGACCATTCCAGAATGCAAACGCTCTTTCCTATGAAAATTGCAAAGGAAGAAGTTTTTTCCTTCTGCAAATTGTCTATTTTCGATATCCTCGCCAAAAAAGAAGTCACCATGATTGGTGCCAGTCAAAAAATGCTTTGATGTATAAAACTTTCTGAAATGGATGGATGCCAGGATGTGACACTGGATCTAATAACAATATCCCATTCAACATGGAAAAATTCCTTCTAGACATCTTCAGCAACAATGTATTAGATACTACTTCAAATGGAAATTGATACAATGCATTGGGATCACTGCTTTCACATTATTGGACCAAAAATAAAAATAAAAATAGGACTTGAGAATAGGGTAAGCACCATATCTCAGTCTATTTGATTTTATTTTCTTTTTCCTAGACACTTAGCCCAATGTAGATAATTATCTCAACTGAATTTTCCAAATGGAATGTAGACAGACAATGAAATGTCTACTATTATATTTTTTCCCGTTCTTTTCTCAAAGATTGATAATACATAACTTACAAAAAAATGCAAATATTAATTTCCCTTCTACCATTTCATTTCAATGAATATCCCATAGCAAGATAGCCAGAAAAGAGCAAACAATATTTCAGTAGAACCCCTCAACAAAAAAACAAGGTGGTATTCAAGATATATCCCATGCTTATGCAACAACAATTCTGCAGTGGCTTGGAAAAAAAATGACCAATCTTTTATGCTTGGGCTAATGATCATAGGAACACCAAAACAAAGCATGTAGAATAGGTACTAATAGACCAGATGAAAATATATAGCTAGTTATTGTGAAACTTGCTCTTGCAACATCCAACTACACACCTGGCCTAACTACTAAAAAGGTTTTGTGTAAATTTCCTCGGTACTAGCTATTGTGAAACTTGCTCTTGCAACATCCAACTACACACCTGGCCTAACTACTAAAAATGTTTTGTGTAAATTTCCTCGGTATTGTAAGTTTTGACATATTTGTACAATATTGAAGTTTATACTATTTTACAAATTTTGTAGCTTTATAAATAATGCCTCTCTTGACTTTGATGAATTTCACCATATTATGGTTCCTAAAGATTGGTCTCAAGTTCCTAGATGTGCACAATTTATTTTTGCCTGATTGCATTATCATATGTAAGCCACTTTAACTACATGAATCATAAAGTATATATCTTTTTGTCTATCACCAAAAATAAAATAAAAACTATGGTTATCTAACTAAATGTTTCATCCATTTAATTTAAGTAAATATGCTCTTAAATTATCCCCCAAATTTCCGTTTGAATTTTTTTATGTGCATTGTGTACTTATATGGTTTTCTAGTAACTTTCTCTTTTAGTTATATGGATTTGTGTTTGACAATTTTGATGTTCTCCTCAGATGGAGTAAGCAAGAGAGGTTCCTACCAAATCCTATTGTAGAGGTTACATTCTATTTGGAAGGTAACTATTTCTAAGAGGAGGAAGTCACTCTTCTTTACGTAACTACTACCAACTACATATATGTTTACATTGCTTCAATATATTGAATTGAATTTATGTGGTAATAATCTTGTACATGTGCATTGTTTTAAGCAAGTTAACAATTTCCAATCACCTCGACAATTGGTCAAAGGCATCATGATTGACCAAAACCAATGTGCCATAGACAAAAGCTCAAACATGTTGCCAAATAATAACACCATTGCTTATATATATATATATATATATATGCCTCCTAGTCATTAGCTACTGTTGAAGATTGTGCTTTGTCAATTGTAATTCTATTATACACATTCTTGTATTTATAGAGAAGTTGTTGCTTGCAATCCGTTTTTGGAAAAATATCCAGCATTGCATCAAACTTTGAAATTTCCCATTCTATAGAACCTCATTACAACCTTTGCATCCATGCTCATCTCCAGGTATAATTGAAATTATGTCTAAGATATGATTGCATGACATATTAATATATTTTGCAAAATTGTTCTTTCTCTAGAGCACTTGGATTGCAAACTTAGTCTATCCTTACTGATAATGTTAGGGCGAGTTAGAAAATATTCCTATTATTAGATCCTTTTGTATAAAAACAAATTGATAGCTAATGGATTGCAGTCCTTAGCTAACAATCTCCCCTTGCAAGTAGATGTTTACCTCATCCTCTACACTCATGCATTATGCAGATAAAACTACTTGTCACCAGTTTTAAAAATCTATTTCACTCAAATGTAGAAAAAATTACGGCTTTGGTTTCCTAATCTAATGTTTATGCAATGGGATATAAATCCAAGGTTCTTGATACATAATATAAACAGATGAATATTATACATGGTTTTTGGGTGAATCTTGTTTGATATTTGAATTATAGCTCTTTAACAAACTTTGTTATTCATTTTTTAATGCAATTTCACTTTTTTATAGAAAATATTTAAATATCGCTTACTTCCTTTGCTCATATAGTTGTTAGATTTCGGCCATTGTCTATACTCCATTCATTGCTTATTGAATTTTATCACTTGTTTTGACACAAATATCCAAGGGGTGCATACTAGGTTTCCATAAGTAAGTCTAGAAGGATAAACTATCGACTCTTATATTTGGTTCATGCACTCAACCATACTGAATATCATATTTCTCATACTGGATCATACTAAAACCTTTTCAATTATGCGCATATCTAGGTATCACTGACATTATATCTAAGATATGAATGCATGATAGGTTGATATCTTATGCAATTAAAATATTCCTTTATCTAAATAAATTGGATTGGAAATTTACTTTTTCCTTATTGATAATGTTGCATGGAATTAGCAGATATGCCCATTCATCAAATTCTTTTAGATAAAAACAAACTTTCATAGGTAATGGATTGCAATCCTTTGACTAACAACATATCTTGCAAGTAGGTGTATATCTCATTCCCTACATTTATGCATTATATAGCGAAGACTTGATCCACCCAGCAATTGGCATTGTTTGTCAACTCTGACAGGTGCAACATTGACTTCGACAAGTCTAAACCTCAACACAACCTCAACAGGTTCAACACCTTGACATGCATCGTCAACGCCAACGATCGAAACGACTACAACATATTGTCTCTCTTTCTTCCAGTCGTTTATAATGGTTGATCTTCCGAACCGTTCCAAATTCTTATAACTGAACAAAACAAGAAGACAACCCAAGTGTTCCCATCACTCTATATAAAAATGTATACTATTGTAATATACAAGCAGAGTATTGAGCATAATACAACAATAATGAAGTAACAAAGATTGGTTTGAATTCTTACATTTTGTATGTGTGTATATGTTTTTGTATGTGTAGTGTAATTCCTACTTTGCTTATTCTTAATATGATTCCTCCATAACAGTTCTTGATTCATTCAATCGAATTGTTGTCCCCATTGTGTGTCTGGGAACCCGGATCATTGCTATCATACTAGATTCATATCTTGTATGTCCTTAAGTCATGTGTAGACACTTCTATCGAGGTTATCCAACTTATGTATGTTCAAACACGCTTGCCACAACTAAGTAATCCAAGCATACACTACCTTCGAATTCATATTATTTATCTACTTGCATTACTAGATTGAGGATGGCCAAAGAAATAGACAATAGACATGCAACTGACAAGACAAAGAAACTCATAGAGAAAGCACTATCTAGACAGTGAACCAAAATGTTCACCCAGTTCAATGAGATTCTCATGGGATTCACCTCAAGCTCAAGGGGATCCTCAACGAGATCCAACTCCAACAAAATCATTCCATTCAAATTGAAAATGAATTTGTACATACCAAATCTTGAAGGAAAGATTAACATGGAATTCGTAGACAATTGGGTACAACAACATAAATCCTATTAATTTGTGAATAAACTCTCAGAAGATGAAAAGATCACCATTGCATCCTTAAATATGTCGACCTCTGTACACTGTTGGTGGGAGAATCTATTGAAAAAGATGGACAAATAAGGAGACCCCATAGACGCATGGGAGAAATTTATCGAGTACGTCCGGAAGGAGTTCTACCCACCCAAATACATTGAACAGCAGTATAAGAAGTGGCAGCAGCTAAGGAAATGGAAAGACCAGACTATACAGATTTACACCAACGAGTTATATCGACTCATGGTGAGACTTGGCTCCCAAGAAGAAGAGAAATTGCTTGTTCTAAAATACGCCAGCGGATTGTCCCCATACATTCAACAAGAGATAGAGTTTCTAACTATTTGTATTCTTGCAAATGCATTCCACTACGCCTATAAGCTTTAACCTAAACAGAAAGGAAACGCATGTTTCACCACCAAGATGACAAGTCGAACATCTGACAAGAAGCCACCAGCCAACACCGACATGTCAATACACCCTTCTCAGCTAACCTTGCCAAATCCTGACAATGGAAAAAAGAACTCTGAGAAAGACAAAATGGAATGTAGCAAACAAACCCCTATCGGGAAATAGTGTTATTACCACAAATTATCATGGCATTATACGTCTGAATGCAAGGCTCGACAGACATTTTTGGAAAAATTCTCGACCTTCAACTTGTCTGACAAAACCCTGGTAGAATATGACCCAAAGTCATTGACCCCTTTGACATCAATGTCAACCACTACTCCAATATCCTTTACTATCATCAACAAGGAGGAACGAGAGCGCTTTTCCATACATAGATATGGGTTCAAAATAATCCATTGCATCTTATTGTGGATAATGGTAGCCAAAAGAACTTTGTTTCTGAGTATATTATGAAGAAACTAGTTTGTGTCACCACTCTACATCCCCAGCCTTATAATATAGGTTATATGAAGGATGGAAAGGAACTAAGGATCACTCAACAATGCACACTCACCTACTTTATTAATCCTTTTGAAGATGAAGTACTCTGTGACGTGGCACCACTTTCCATAGTAAACTCCCTATTTGGGAAACCTTACTTATGGGATCGACATGGGAATTATCAACCACGGCCTCAGAAGATGATTGTAAAAGTACAAAACCAATGGTGTGGCATACCAGAGTGACGACCTACACCAATGGTTGTTATTGTATCTATAAACAGACAAAGAAGCTCGTCAATCATTCTCACAAATTCGCATTGATCATGATTAAGCCTCAAGATCTTAGGAATACTGCAGCAACTAGTCAACTCACCAACCAATGCAGCTCCCATAAACAATAGAAGATCGTCAACATTCATGATGAATACCATATCGTATTTCAAGATCCAGACAGAGTACCTCTACATTGCCAGGTAAAACACTCCTTTGAACTTGTTCCTGGTTCTTCATTACCTAACGCATTTTTTACAAAAGATCCATTATTGAGAATGAATATATTCATAGACAAATTCAATATTTGATCAACAAAGGTCACATCTGACCCAACTCCTCTCCTTGTGGAATTCTAGTCGTCCTCATTCCAAATAAAGACAGGACTTGGCGCATGTGCATCGTCTATCAGGCTCTTAAAAAATAAATGGTAAGGAACAAATACACTCTTCCAAGGATAGAAAAACTCATTGACTGTCTGAAAGGTGATAGGTTCTTTACTAAGCTTGATCTTAAGTCGGGATATCATCAAATTTCGATCAATCCCATCGATTTATGGAAAATTGCTTTCAAAATCAAGGAATGATTATTTGGATGGTTAGTCATGCCTTTGGTCTTAACCAATGCTCCTGTGAACTTCATGTGATATATGGATGACATTCTTCTACCTTTCATTGGAAAGTGTGTTATTGGCTACCTAGACAATATCTTGATTTTCAGACACTCATGGGAAGAACATGTCCAACGGTTTCGACAAGTCCTCGACAGCATCGACTCTATTTGAACATGGAAAAATGCTCATTTGTGATGAACAACATCAAATATTTGGGGTATGTAATCGAATCTAAAGGCATTCATGTCGATCCAAACAAGGTACAAATCCTCAAATATTGGCCCATTCCTCAAAACATTCATGAACTAAGAATTTTTCTTGGTTTGGTGAATTTTTATCGACGATTCATACTCAGCTTTAGTCACATAGACTATCATTTTAATCATTTGACTAAGGGAAATGGGAAAAATGTCTTCAAATAGACATCAACACAACAACAATATTTTGAGAAGCTCAAACACAAGATTTGTACTGCACAGGTACTTTTGTTACCTGGTTTTCATTATCCTTTTGAGATTGATATGAACACATTGGACTATGGTTTATATGCAGTGATCACTCAGTCTAGTCACCCAATCACTTTTAATTCTGAAAATTTCAACGATATCGTCAAAAAGTATTCGGCATATAAAAAGGAACTGTATGCCATTGTGCAAGCCCTTAATCAATGGAGACATTACATCCTTGGGAAGGAAATGGTTATCCTTACTGACCACAAGCCTTTATAGTTTGCCTTGTCCCAACTGAAGTTACAAACAACTCGACAACTCAAGTGGATTAATTACCTGCAACAATATTAGTTGGTAATTAAGTATCAGAAAGGTCAAGCCAATTCCGCAGTCGATTATCTATGTCAACCACCTGTTACTCTACTTTTTACATTTATGAGTATTAAGGGCTATGACTTCGAATTTTCTGCAATTTATTGACAGCTTCAAACCGATTCGGCATCCACTACTCACTACTTCCTGAAAGATACCTTGTTATACAAGCTTGGACATCTTTGTGTACTGATAGGTGAGCATCAAAAGAAACTCATTTGGGGCATGCACTATATCAAGACTGTAGGACACTTTGGAGAAGCAAAGACCCTTGCCATCCTACAAAATTATTTTTATTGGCCTTCACTTAAATTTGGCATCAACAGGTACATTCGATCATGTGTGGTTTGTGTCATTACTAACCTGTCAAATCGACGATAAGGATTGTATAAGCCTTTTCCTGTTCCTAGTCGACCATGGGAATCTATTTCTATGGACTACTTAATGGGATATCCTGCTACCAAACATGAGTATGACATGATCTTAGTAGTAGTCAACAGATTTTCCAAGATGGTTATTCTCATTCCATGCAAGAATACTACGGTGGCACAACAGATTGCTCAGCTCTTCTTCAAACATGTTTGGAAACATTATGGCCTTCTGGCGACCATCATTTCCGACAGAGATGCCAAATTTTCCAGCATATTTTGGAAGACTCTTTGGCAACAACTCAACATGAGACTCTCTTTGTCGACATATTTCCATCCTCAAAAAAACGGACAGACGAAAGTTGTGAATCACTTGGTAGTACAACTACTCTACATGTACAACCACAATCATCCTTGAACATGGGATGAAATTCTCCCATATATACAGCACAATTATAATCGTGCTAAGCACAACTCTATAGGAAAGAGTCCATTCGAGATCTGTTATGGATTTCAACCCTCAGTTCCCATCGACTTGATTAGTTCATCGACACAATCGAACAACACTAACTCTGCCAATGAGAAGTTGAAAAAGCATTGAATTTTTGAGACCAAATCTACAACATCCAGAAACAAGCACAGGAAATGTTTCAATGAGCTAATGCGAAAGCTAAGGCCCGACATGATAAGAACTGTATTCCTCATTCATTTCAAATTGAGGATAAGGTCTAGTTGCATCTCAAGAAGGAACGCTTTACTAGTCCATACAGAAATTTGAATCCTTTGCGATATGGATCATACAGTATCCTTAACAAGATTCAAGAAAACATTTCTTAGCTTGACATTCCTTTATGCTTGGGTCTGCATCCAGTATTTAATGTGGATCTGCTTCGACCGTACCATGCACCATTGTTGGAACAAAACGACTTACAGAAAGAAGAACCTAAATACATCCATCCAAATGTTCAAGAGCGTCTTCCTTGTTACACCATTGTGGGACAACGCATACACCATACAAGGACAAACTCAATTCCCTTGTTTAGGTGGCTAAAATCAAACATCTCCTAGCACAAGCAAAGTGGTAATCTACTACTGAACTCACTAACAAGTTTCCTCATATGTCCAAGTAAACAATGGGGACCATAATTTATTAAGGAAGGAGGAATGATCCACCCGATAGTTGGCATTGTTTTTCGACTTCAACAAGTCCAAACCTTGACATAACCTCGATAGGTTCAGCACCTCAACATGCATCGTCGACACCGGTGATCGACACGACTATGACCGATTGTCTCTATGTCTTCTAGTCTTCTGTAACGGTTGAAATTCCAAACTGTTCTAACTTCTTATAACTAAACGTAACAGGCAGAAAACTCAAGAATTATTACCCCTCTATATCAATATGTATACTATCATAATATACAAGCAGAGTATTGAGCATAATACAACAATAATGAAGTAACATAGATTGGTTCGAATTCTTGCATTTTGTTTGTGTGTAGTGTATTTCCTACTTTTCTTATTATTAATATGCTTTGCCATAATAGTGCTCGATTCATTCAATCGAACGGTTGTCCCTTTCGTGCACCTGGGCATTCGGATCAAGACTATTTGTTACCAATTTTGAAAATTTATTTACCTTGAATGTAGGAAATTTTATGATTTTGTTTTCCTATTAAGTTGTTTATGCAATGGGATATGAATTGAAGGTTTTTTATACAAATAATAAACAACTCAATACTTCTACCTTGTTTTGAGTGAATCTTGATTAATATTTCAAACTTAGCTCTTTAGCAAATCTTTGTTGGTCACTTTTGAATGTAATTTGATTTCTTCATATAAAATACTTAGATACTTCTAACTCATATTTTTTCATGTAGTTGATAGCTTGTGGTCATTATTTACCATTAAAATAAAAACACTAGTCTTTTTTTTAATGTTGTTTGCATCATTCGGATCTTATTGACTTTTGTCATTTTTTTTGGTAGATATCCAAGATCTGCAGATTAAGTTCCCATAGGTAAAATCTGCAAATCCAAATCATCAACATATATCTTTAATTCATGAGTCTATTATATACACAGTTCCAGCTGCATTTGTACACTCATCCTTAAATCGGGCCACAAACATTGGAAGTTGATTCCTTGTCCATCGGTATTATTTATAGCTGTGTTGTTGTTGCTACATCACATTCCCCTAAGATACGGGCACATCACATTCCCCTAGGATACAAGCACTAGCAACAACAGATATTTGGCCTCTACCACCTCCAGAAGAAAACTTGTAGCAAAACATGCTTCACTATTAAACGTGACAAACTTGGAAATGATGAATCTATTTTTTTGGATTCATAAAGTTTATTTTCAAACTATGATATTTTCTTTGCATACATTTATATTGATACTTCCTATATCAATTGACCATAAAAAAATTCTACTTCATTTTGTTAATGATCATTTGATATAATTATTAAGATATGCCAAGTCCATTTCGATATCTAGTTGGATTTAACTTTGTCCCTTCAAAAGCATTTGATAAAGTTCTTACTCTATATATGGTCATGATTATATATTAATAAATGTATTTGGTCATGTATCATCCACTCAACTATTACATAACAGCTCAACGAGAGTATCATGTCACTTACAAGAATTTAACGTGGGTAGAGAGGATAACAATCATTTCTCCCAACCACCCAAGCTACATCCAATACACCAAATATTTGATATATATAGAATTACTTTTGTAAATATATCTAATATTTATATATATAATCTAATTTTTTTATTCATTTATGAGTTTTATAAAATATTTATTTATTTATCTAGTAATATTTGTATTTCTACATTTTTTTTAAATATTATTTTTAATTTAATTTTAAATTAAAACTTATTTAGATTTTTTGTTTCTTAATTGTATATCATCTTTGTAAATTGTTTTACAAAACTTCAGATGGAATCCCTCAAGTTTTGAGCTTGGAGGAGTATTTTATTTAATTAAATAGTTAAGAATGAAAATATGTTTTTTATTAAATTTTAAAAATCTTTAATGAATTCTCTCACGGCCTTGAGATTGAGTTTTGAACGAGTTTTGATGAAGTATTTTATTTAATTAAATAGGTAAGGAGGCAAATATATATTTTTAATTTTTTTTTAAACGAATTCCCTCACTACCTTGAGCTTCAGCTTTGAAGTATTTTATTTAGTAATTTTTTTTAAACGAATTTCCTCACGGCCTTGAGCTTGAGTTTTGTTGAAGTATTTTATTTAATTAACTAGGTAAGGAGGAAAATATATATATATATTTTAATTTTTTTGTAAATTTGATTGATTCGTTGCGGCTCATATTATTTGTGAATAGAATTTACAAATAAAATTGTTTGAAGGTTTTATTTCCATGTCTTGAGCTTGAAGAAGTTTTAATATTTTTAAATTCAAGTAGAGTTATTTATTTTAAGCGGTTAAAAATACAAAATTAATTTATTTTTTATTTAATTAATAATCTAAAATATATTAAATTGTAAATGTTATAATCTATTTTTTATTGAGAGAGAAAAACATATACTACTTATTTATAGCTTATCATTAAATCTGTCATTGAACAAAATTATTTTTATATTTTATAGACTAAGCTCAAATTTATATAATTTTCAATATTTGTAGGTGTCTACTCTAACTTCTATAGTCAATTTCATGTTTGTGACAAGGTTAATCTTAAATATACATTATTTCTTATTTCTAACCAAAGATTGACAAGGTTAATATTAAATATAAGCCATGTCTTATTTCTTATTTCTTATTTTTAACAAAAAAAAATTTGGTAAAGAAAACTTTTTATTTAATTCAAAATTACAATTTTTTATTTTTGACAAAATTAACCTTAAATATATGTCATTTTCTTATTTGTAACAAAAGATTTGGTAAAGAAACACTTTTATTTGATTAAAGATAGCCTTATGGCATCCAGCTATTGGTATGAACTTTCTTGAACTGTTTTTAATGACCATTGTTAATTACTATATTTTTTTCTCTGAAATGAATGCTACGCCATATGCCAAATTCTTGAAAAAATTGTGCTTGTAAAACAAATAGAGGCTAGTTGCATCCTAAAGCTACATATCATGACAAGAACTTTTTCCATTCTAAGAAATGTGTGGGACTTTAACATGAATTCTTCTTTTATTACCATTTTGAAATAATTAAGTTATTATTATAATTTTTTTGTTGTTTAAGTTTAAGTGGTTTTCAATAGTTTAATATATCATTAGTATAGATCCATTTTAAAAGGGGATCTACGAAGTGTCTAGAAGGATCAAATTTTTAGATATGCAAACCCTTCTCAACATAACAAAAAAAATATTTGTAAATTTGTTGATAAATTAACTATAGATTTGTTAACAACAATTAATGGTTGCCTTTAAAAGTTTATGCCTCCTTAGAAAATTAAGATGGCTATTAGGTACAGAAGGACAATCTATTGGTTTAATGATTTCCTTGTTCTTCTTCATGCAACTGTGTGGCTCACACCTTAGCAGGTTTTGAGTGGACATGTTTTTTTATAATATTTTATTATTTTTTATACAAGACACATGTCAACTCCAAGATGACCTTAGAAAGAGTTACGCCTCCCCTACTAGGCCGTAGAATGCACCTCTCAAGGCAAAAACACCTCTCAAGGCAAAAATATGTTTTTTTGTCTAATATTAATGATTAGTGTAGAACTTTTATATATGAACAATAATTAAAGTGAGCAATTTTCAAGTGAATTTACATGATATACTTAGTGTCCATATCATTTAGTTGTTCTTATAATGAGAGAAGCTTCCACTACATTCACAAATTCATTACCTTTTATGACACAAACATAGAAAAATGGAATTGATTGCCACTTTAGTTTTGACATAATCTTTGGATTGTCAATAATCTTCTCAAATGCAATTAGAGATCCTACAAACCTAGTTGTTGATTTTGCTCATTACTAATTGCAATCTTTTTTTTTTTGTTAGTTGAGCATAGAGTTCTACTAGAATAGCCACTAATGCCAATTTACACTAGATTATTAACCACTAAACAACAACTACAAACTAAATCCTATGTAGCATAAAACTTTGTCCCTAACCAATTTCACGAAGATACCTTTGATATAAATGGAAAAAAAAAATTACCTGTGGGATCTTTTCAAATACAAAGGGATCACTTGCTATGTTCTAATTCATTTGTGCACTTGTTATGTTCTACTTCACACTTCCATACACAAGTTTGCAAACTATACCACCATACCACTCTTGTTTTATTTAGCTTACCAATATAATTAGGTATTTTTATGACTATATTATATTTTCATTACTATTTTACATTAATCAAAACTTTTATATGTTAGAATTATTTACATACTCAAGTAAAACTAAATAAAAAGTAAATGCCTTATTTATTTCACCTATTAATATGGGTGATATTTTTGTAACTATATTCATATAACAATTAAGGTTAAAAAAAGTGTACTCGGTCAAGTATAAAAATAATAATAATATGTGTGGTTGTTTTCATTGCATTAATAAAAAACGATGTCTAGATAAATAAAAAATAGAAGTAAGTGAAAAGTAATTAAAAAATCCATGTGAACCTATAAAAAGTTAAAACCAACATAAATCCATATTAAAAGGGATCAAAATTTTTGAAGTGTACTTTTTTTAAGAAAAAAAAATGGTGACTTTATATATGCATTTAAGATCGATCTATGCTAGTAACTGCCTTTAGTTAGCAAATAAATATCTCATTTATTACCTTAATAAATATTCTTCTATGCCTTATAGTTATCTTAAAAATTACCCTACTTAAATACTTCTCTAACTTATAATTATGTTAAGTTTCCTTATTCAAATTATCTTATAAATTTGAATATGTCTATATATATTATTTAAGCATTATATATATACATTCATAAATAACCCTAAGGGATAGCAAAATTGGTCAATAGGTATAGGTACTTTCATAAATAAACCTAAGAGATAGCTCAATTGGTCAATATGTATATGTAATATCATAAATAACCCTAAGAGATAGCTCAATTGGTCAATATGTATATGTACTTTCATAAATAACCCTAAGAGATAGCTCAATTGGTAAGAGGTGCATACACTCTCCCAAAAAGATGAGAGGTTACACTTAAATCCTTCATAATCAAACAAGTATTGACGGGTTTCTCATCACTTATTCCCTTATAAAAAAAATATACATTCATAACTACCTACCTTATAATATTCAATAAACTTATTATATTACAATAAACATTATTTCTTTACACCCATAAATAAGTTCCATAAATACCCATGCATATCTTAAATTCCGCTAAATACCCATGAAAATATATACATATATACATATATACATATA
>LPNX010406491.1:8186-19723 GCA_001517045.1 Pseudotsuga menziesii
CCAAGGAAGAAGAATAAGTAACACCGAGGACGATGTTACATTTTAAGGGGGTGTGTATGTCACATACCCCAATTTTGTAAAATTATGTAATTTGTTTTATTATATTTCTGAAACATTATGTTAAAATTAATTCTAAGTAGGGATTGATGACTCAGTAGAGTCAACAGTTATGGAGTGTAATTCAGAATATTTTATTATTAATAAATAAATTATGGAGACAACAGCATGGGAGAGTTGTTAAAAGAGGTTACTGGTCAAACTGGTGGATGGAACTAGGTGGAAAGGCAAAAGGACAAGTGGCAACATCCTCAAACACTTCCTAAGTTGCAGGTGGCAACTTCCCTATATTTGGGGTCATGATTCCCCAAGAAAGTGGAATCAGAGCAGGTGGCTCATTGAATGACAGTTAACCCAACTAAGACCTAGGCAATCTTTTAAAAGTACTCAATGAAGAGAGCTGAGGCTGCTCATATTTTATTACAGAAAGAATTCATTCAGGTGAATGTTATTCAGGAATTTCATTGAGGAAAGAGAGAAAAACAGTAAGGAAGTGTTTTGAGTGGATTGCTGCAGTAACTTGAGTTTTTATTACAGCTATTTGGGCTGAGAGAACTGACTGTTAGTTCTGAGTTAATACTGAGTTGAAGACTGGTATCTGATTTGCTGCACCTAGTTCCAGCCAGGGAGACCAGAGCAAGCTCGGGGGTCCTGAGAAGTCGCTGTCTGAGCGCTCTCTAGGAGTTGGTAGGGAGGAACGGCCTCCCATTGCTATTGTTGTCCACAGTTTAAACAGGTTCTGTAATTTATTTCTTTATGTTTACTGAGTATGAATGGATGCATGTTATGTTTATTTATATGTCTTGGTAATTAATTAGTTTCAGTAAAGTTAGTATTTCAGAATATCAGAAGTTAAATCTGTTAGTAGTACTATGTTTTTCCACATCTGGTATCACCAGACCGTACTCTAGCACAGTATCTCGGTGTGAGAAGTACTATTCTTCTGAACCGAGTTCCCTATTCTACTTGCAGTTGCTACTAGTGATTTCACTAAGTTCATAAATTATCTTCTTACAGTCTTAAAAACTAGTTTTAGTACTGTATCTTTGTTTCTGAAAATGCTAGCTGTAAAAATGAAAAGATAGACTAGTATTTCTGAAGTTTAAGTTATGATTGTTATTTTCTAGTTTTAAAGAGGATTTAACCTTTTAGAGTTAGATAAAGCAAAACTAACAATAGGATATAAATTATGTATCTGTTAATTATCTATTCGATGTTACAGATGAATCCTATTTGTATCAGTCTGCAAAATAGTTAAGAATATAGTTATCTAAGTACTGTATACTCTCTTATTTAACCAAGTTTAAGTATATTTCATAACCGGTGTTCTATTTTAATTGTAGTAAACACATACACAATTGTTTATAAAGATAGGTATATGAGAATACACTAAATAATTTTTAATAAGTAATATATAGAAATAATACAACTAAATAAAGGACCCAAACTAAAACATTGGGTAATAACATTTATATAACAATCATAGTAACATTGAGAATAAATAATATTATTCTTTTATTATCAATAATGTATCAACATTATATATATTATATATAACAATAACATTCAAGTAGTATATGATTATACAAATGAAAACTTAGTTTATTTTTACTTAGAATGTAAACAAATAAAGTATATTTATGAACTAGTCATATACTATACATTGTAAAGTAAATAAACAATATTAAAAGACAGTAGTAATAATTAGTAAGAATATAAGAGGGCCTTTTTATTAAAGAGGATTACTTTTGTTTCTTATAAACATCTAAATAAATAGAAGCCAGGTTATAAAACCTGTAAAGAAAATTTAATAAGAAATTTATTAAATAATAAACTGAAGAGCACTTAATGTACAGAACCCTTTTATGCTAAATGGATCACAGTATTGTATAATAACCTGTAGTAATACAATAGAATAGTAATAACAGATACAATATTGGTACAAGGATATAACCCTATATACTTTTATAATTTCAGAAGTATTATATAAACAGTAAATTAAAGAACATAACCCTCACAGTAAATCATTAAAAAGAAGAGTTACTAATAATTAAATAACCGAGATTTACTCTTAAAATACAGCACAGTAATCATCAAATTTATCTATTAAGGTAGGTACCTTTCATTTAACTCTTAGATATCAACACAGTATAATAGATATCAACACAGTTAAAATTGTAATAGCATATTAAGCAATTAACTTAATCTCCACAGCAAATTAGGAATTGAATCCTATAAACACAGTTACACAAATATAATAATTTTAGTGTGAAAAGACAATGTTTCACCCACGGCCGCACCACAAAACCCACAGAGTATGTGGTTATAAACATAGAATTTATTTATTACTGTATAGAGTTGGAAAATAAAACAAACGCATGCTACAGACAAGCCAAGATAGAGAAAGGCTATTTAATAAACCATATTCAAAACTCGGGTAAAAACCCTGTATGGTTTTAAGAATACAACGCGACCTCAGATGCTGGCAGGCTTGCAGCCATTGCCGTTATACATTGATACAATACTTCTGTTATAAAAACCTTAACGCAGAAAAAGACAAGTAATTACAAGATCGACCGGGGTCGCAACACCTTTGCACAACAAAGGGTTGAGTTTGTAAAAATCCCTTTCTAAACTTACAGCCAAAGATTAAAAAAATAAAGCTGAAGTAACCTTCATTATCTTATCACTCAAACCCTCGAATAACAGCCATAAGTAAACCAGCAAGGGGAACGCCAAGTCGAGACCGGGCTTACTGGAGAGGAGTTGATAGTCGAACCCTGGTGTCTTCGCTCTTCATCAAAGAGATCAAACCTGCGAACAAAGGAGCAGCTTATAGTTAAAACCCTATTATGTTATGGGTCAGATGTATTTACAAATAAATCAAAATGGATGAGCTGTAACTCACCGGCGAGATCGAAGATAAGCAGCCATTGATAAACAGTTTAATAACTGAGAGCCGAGGAAGCATAACCTTCCTTTATCTCTGTGAGAGCACACACTGGAAGAAAGACAAAGGATATCTTTCCCAATGGAAAGACTGTCATTTACCAAGTCAAATATCTCTCTTACGCCGCGACAGAGTCGACTGTGGAACCCACAAGAAAAACCATGGGTTCTTCACGGCCTTATGACTGCCATTATCGAGTTATAGACTTCCACACTGAGCTGAGAAGAAGCATGAAGGATGGAAGCAGCATTGGAGCTGTATCAAGCGAGTTTAGACCAAATTGAACTAGGAGGGTTTTGTAAAGCCTTCAAGCCCGAAGGCGAGGGAGAAACTAATAGATGTTAGGGTCGAGTCAACTTTTTAAACCTCCAGTGCATGGCAGAGAAACGACCACGACAGCACTTTAATAATTGCATGCGAGTGGGTCAAGGTGTAATGTTTTCACAATCATTTGTTTCCGAAACAAATCATCAAATGGAGATTCCATATAGTCGCTAACCTATGATCACACCTGCATACAATTGCATTGTTAGAATATAGCATATGAAACTATGCCTTATAAATAATAGATTAGGCTAGTAATCCTTGCATTGTAATGTTAACATTAGTATCATGTACATGTCATAATCTTTGCATTTCCGACCTCATTCAAGGTTAAAAACCTTGCTGTATAAACTTTGCAATATAAACTTTGCACTATAAGTTATAGGGATAAGGGTATAACTTTGAGTTATAATGGTTCATAGAACTTACAACCCTATGACCTTATGACCATTACCCTAGTCTCCAATCAAGGCAATAAGTATAACATTTCTTTATTTATGATAAGTACAGTTGTTATAATGTTACCACTATAATGATTAGTATGATTATAGTCTTACATAGTTGGTAAAAGACTAGTCATTCTAGGGGTTAAACTTGTAGAACTATGCTTTGTAAATCACTATTTTGGATTGAGATTACACCAGTTCATTTGGACTTGTCAAGGTAAATACTTGAGCAATGTTTTAATAGTCTTAGATTTATTGTGCTAACAAGTAGACTTTGTTATTATTCTTATTCAAAGATCTTTAAGAATGGGTAAGTGAAGGTGGACAAGCAGTTTATATAATGTATTATCGCTATTCTTGATGATAGTTTAACCTGGAAAATTCTTAATAGAATTGATTATGTTAATTTAGGACTAATTCTACAGGTGTTCATAGATTTTATTCAGTCATTGATCATTGGAAATAGAGGTAGTTTTCCAGTAGTTCAAACTCTTGAAAATGATTAAGAGAGGACTTTTATCTAGTAGAAAACCCTGTAATGGCTGTAAGTAAGAGAAGTATATATTGTTGTTATCAAACTTCAGATCCTTATAATTGCTATTGTAAAACAAAATCATAACTTGAATTTTAAAAACCTGTCATGATGTGGGAACATCAGATAAGTACAATAGGATCGAACATGATAACCTAGTTTTAATTACAGTGCAAGATATTAAATAGTATGATTGCATACAGTAAAGTCAATAATGATATAGTACTTCATAAGGATACTTAATTCAGCTATTATAAAGGAAAATAGCTATCTTTTCTCTGGTAATTCTAACTTTCTATCAGTGAAAGCTTAAAGAGAAGTATAGGAAAAGCTTTACCTGTATAAGCTTGATAAATCTGGCTAGCATACATTTATATTTTTTTACTGAATGAATTGGTACAACATTTTATTATCTAATACTTTATAAGTTCTGTTAGCAGTGACTCGAACTTTACCTGTATATCTGTAAGAGAAAGAAAAACTGCTACATTAGCTC
Source organism: Pseudotsuga menziesii (assembly GCA_001517045.1). Lineage (NCBI taxonomy): Eukaryota > Viridiplantae > Streptophyta > Pinopsida > Pinales > Pinaceae > Pseudotsuga > Pseudotsuga menziesii. The sequence continues at coordinate 12,992 of LPNX010406491.1, forward strand.
AGTAGCTAAGTAAGCCGAGTCTGACATAGCAATCCCCCTTGCGGTTGCAAACAGAAACAATCAGTAACTGAAAAAGAAACTGCTCTTCAAAGTACAGAGTATTTAATAATCATTCAGTAGCATAAATTAATTAAACAGCTAATGACTGCATTTAGTGTGATTTTATGCAATTTATAAAAGTTTTAAATTTTTCGAAATTTTGGGGTTTGACATGTGGTATCAGAGCATGGTTCAAACACTAGGCCTTGATGTGGCCCAATTACTTTCCGCATAACAGTAAAAAAATAACATACTAACCTGTATTTTGTTTTATGTGAAAAGAAGAAAAATTATTTTTTTTTTCTGAATCTAACAGGCAAGTATGGAGAACTTAGGAGAATATGCTGGGGAGGAATCTCCAAACACTGAGACCAGACAGATGTCTAGAGAACCTGTGATTGAAGAGATAACTGCTCACTCCTCAGAATTGATGCAGACCATAAAAGGTTTAAAGACTGAATTAGAATCAGTCAAGAAGGATAATGAACGAATTCTGAAGACTCAAGAGGATTTAAATCAAATTCTGATAGAGAAATTTCAGACTGAAGGAAAAAATAGAAGGTCTGAATCTGAAGAAGCTAGCCATCAAAAAGGGTCCAAAAAGATGAAACTAGCTAAACCTGATAGTAGTTCATCATCAGAAGGAAGGAAGGAACAATAGAGCTATTACACTACTAGTGACAGTAGTGAGGCCGAGCTGTATAAAAGGAAGAAAAATTACAGGCCTTATGAAGAGATTTCTAGGGAGTTCAAGAAAATAAAACCCCCAACTTTCAATGGAGAAACAAAAAAAGGAGAAGAGGCAGAATCCTGGTTATCCGGGATGAGAAAATATTTTCAGTTTTATAATTATTCAAATCAGTTGAAGGCGAGAATGGCCATATATAACCTTTCTAGAAAGGCAGATATATGGTGGCAAGATTTGAAGAGGGTTAAGGGGATTAAAGAAAAAGAGGTCAATTGGAGTACTTTTAAAAGGTACTTCAAGAAGAAGTTCTTGTCTGAACAATACTATGAGGAAAGGGCCAAGGAATTTTATGAGTTAAAGCTTGGGTCCATGACTATGAAAGACTTAAACAACAAGTTCTTAAGTCTGTTAAGGTATGTGCCGTATTTAGTTGATGAGAAACCTAAGGTACAATGATTTCTCAGCTGCCTGCCATACCATATAAAAAACAGAATCGAATATGATAACCCCAAAACTCTGGAAGAAGCCATGCGAAAAGCTAATTTTTGTTTTGAACAGAACAAAAAGAAGGAAGGAATAGCCAATTGGAAGGCTAAAAAGAATGGTAATCAGTCTGAATTCAAGAAAAAGGAGTATGTACCCCAGAAAAATTTCAGGAACAACAAGAACAAAAACCATTCTAATGGTAAGAATTTTCAGGGAAGCAAAAATGGTGCTTCAAATAACTCCAATAATTTCAAGGGCAGCAAGGAGGTTTCTAACAATCATGGAAATTTTACTAAGAATTTCGAAAGGAAGGAACCTGTTAAGTTTTGGGAGTGCAATGGCCCACACTATGCTTCAGTTTTCCCAAACCGAAAGAAGCCAACCATCAATATTCATACAATACAAGATGAAATGACTGTTGGAGACTTTGTAAGGAACATGCCCCGAATCAATGCAGCGTTGGAGAATCGCCAAGCTGAGTATCAAACTTCCATGGTGGAAGTAGAAGGTATGGTTAACAAAACTCTTGTAACTATTTTGATAGATCCAGGTGCTAGCCTAAGTTATATTTCACTGCAGATAGTAGAAAAGTGTAATCTGACTGTTGAAAAGTTTGATAACTCTTGGCTAGTTCAACTAGCCACAGGGGCAAAAAGGAAGGTAAATTATTATGTTAAGGATTGTGCTTTAGATATGAATGATTTTAAAATTGCTATTAAATTAAATGTTCTGCCACTTGGCTCGTATGACATACTTATAGGTATAGACTGGTTAGAACAACACAGGGTAGTTTTAAATTGTTTTCATAAAACGTTTACATGTGTAAATAATAATGAACAGCATGTAATAGTTAAAGGTATTCCTAGGAAGACTGTGGTTAGGCAGATCTCTGCCTTACAGCTCAAAAGAGCAGTCAGGAAGGGATGCAAGGCCTATGCTGTAATCATTACAGATGAGGCAAATAAAGTTGAAAAAGATAAAATAAAAATAGAGAATATTCCTGTGTTAAATGAATTTATTGATGTTTTCCCGGAGGAAATTCCAGGATTACCTCGTAGGAGGGAACTGGATTTCACAATAGAGCTGGTACCAGGTGCTGTACCTAGCTTGAAAGCTCTGTACCGTATGAATATTCTGGAACTTAACGAATTAAAATCACATTTAAAGGAACTAATCGATAAGAAATATATTAGACCTAGTGTTTCCCCTTGGGGAGCACCAGTAATATTTGTTAAAAAGAAAGACGGAACTATGCGACTCTGCATAGATTACCGTCAGCTCAATAAAATGACAATTAAAAACAGATATCCGTTGCCCCGCATAGACGATCTGTTTGATCAGCTGCGCGGAGCTACGGTGTTCTCTAAGATAGACCTGAGATCAGGCTATCATCAGGTGAGAATTAAAGAAGAAGACATATTCAAGACAACTTTCAGAACTAGGTATGGACATTATGAATTTGTCATAATGCCATTCGGGCTTGCTAATGCCCCAACCGTATTTATGTGTCTAATTAATAACATAATGCATAAGTACTTAGATAAGTTTGTTGTCGTATTCATCGATGACATCCTGATCTATTCTAAAAATAAAGAGGAACATAAGGAACATTTACGGATAGTCTTACAAGAACTGCGAGAGCAACAGCTCTTTGCGAAATTCAGTAAGTGTGATTTCTTTAGGGAGGAAATCCAGTACTTAGGTCACATGGTGACTAAGGAAGGGATCTCAGTGGATCCTGAAAAGATCAGGGCAATTGAAGAATGGCCAGTACGAAAAGACGTAACAGATGTTAGGTCTTTCATGGGAATCACCGGTTATTACCAGAGATTCATAGAAGGCTTTTCAAAAATAGCCAACCCAATCACTTCTTTGCAAAAGAAAGGCAAGAAGTTCGATTGGAATGTAAAATGTGAAGAAAGCTTTAAGAAACTAAAAACTTTATTAACAACTATGCCAGTTTTAAGAATAGCAGACCCCAATAAGGATTTCGTGGTTTGCACCGATGCTTGTAATGACGGTCTAGGCGGAGTATTGACTCAGGATGGGCACGTTATTGCCTATGAGTCCAGGAAGCTAAAAATCCATGAAAAGAATTATACGACTTATGATTTAGAGTTGGCTGCTGTTATTCATGCCTTAAAAATGTGGCGACACCACTTAATAGGAAGAAAGTTTACTTTAATGACTGATAATAAGGGTCTAAAATATCTTTTAGATCAGCCTAACTTAAATGCAAGGCAAGCCAGATGGCTAGCCTTCCTAAGTGAATACGATTTCGAAATTCAACACATAAAAGGAAAAGAAAATAAAGTAGCTGATGCTTTGAGCAGAAATGCAAAACTGAATTTTACAACAGCAATCAGTACTTATAATTCTGATTTAAATGAACAGCTAACTGAAGGTATAAAACTGGATGAAATTTATCAAAAATTACAAGCTACAGCTAAGGAAGAACCCACAAAGTTTAATTAAGGGTTATAGTTTAAATAAAAATGGATTTTTATTGTTTAAAGACAGATTGTATGTTCCAAATGTATCTAAAATTAAATTACTGATTCTAGATGAAGTGCATAAAACCCCTTATTCAGGGCATCCAGGCTACCAGAAGACTGTCACCATGTTGAGAAAAGATTATTTTTGGCCTAATATGAAATCTGAAGTAGATGAGTATATAGCTAGATGTCTGTACTATCAACAAGTTAAGACAGAACATCAACATCCAGCTGGGTTATTACAACCCTTACCTATTCCTAGCTGGATGTGGGAAATAATCAGCTTAGATTTCATTACTGGATTACCCAGAAATCAAAATCAGAATGATTCAATTATGGTGGTAGTAGATAAATTAAGTAAAGCAGCACATTTTATTCCTGTTAAAACCACTTATAAGGCTGCAAATATAGCAGATATTTTCTTAAAACAGATTTTTTGGTTACATGGTGTACCGAAGGTTATTATTTCAGACAGGGATCCTAAATTCACAGGGAATTTCTGGAAATCCTTGTTTAAAGGACTAAACACAACACTGAATTTCAGTACTTCTTTCCATCCTTAGACGGACGGACAGACTGAAAGAGTTAATCAAGTGTTGGAAGATTTGTTAAGAATGTATGTTAAGGATCAGCCAGGAAAGTGGGAGGATTATTTGCATTTAGCAGAATTTGCATACAAGAACAATTATCAATCATCAGTTAAGTTCAGTCCTTTTGAAATTCTGTATGGGCGTAAATGTAACACTCCTATCTCCTGGAATAATCAAGTAGATAGATTAGTGTTGGGGCCCGAACTATTAAAAGAAATGGAACAGATTGTAAAACAAGTGCAGGAGAACTTGAAGGTTGCCCAGGATCGGCAAAAGAGCCAAGCAGATTTGAAAAGAACTCCTAAAGAGTTCCAGGTGGGTGAGCATGTGTTCATAAAGGTAAGACCAAAGAAGAGCTCCCTAAGATTGGGGAGTTGTGTAAAATTAGCGCCACGTTACTGTGGTCCGTTTGAAATTTTATCTAGAGTTGGTCAAGTAGCATATCAGCTAGCGTTACCACCTAATTTAAAAGTACACAATGTTTTTCATATTTCTGTTCTGAAAAAGTATGTTCATGATGCTACTCATGTGATTGATTGGAATGTTGTACAGGTAGAACCAGAAGGGGAAGTTCTGGTGGAACTGGATTGTATCCTCGGGAGGAGGGAGATTACTCTGCGGAACCACACAATTGGACAGCTGAAGGTGCAATGGAAGCACCTTAGTCCTAAAGAAGCTACTTGGGAACTGGAAAGCAAGATGCGGGAAGCATACCCGAATCTATTCCAGGAGGTTCCTGAGGAAGAAGAATAAGTAACATCGAGGACGATGTTACATTTTAAGGGGGTGTGTATGTCACATACCCCAATTTTGTAAAATTATGTAATTTGTTTTATTATATTTCTGAAACATTATGTTAAACTTAATCCTAAGTAGGGATTGATTACTCAGTAGAGTCAACAGTTATGGAGTGTAATTCAGAATATTTTATTATTAATAAATAAATTATGGAGACAACAGCATGGGAGAGCTGTTAAAAGAGGTTACTGGTCAAACTGGTGGATGGAACTAGGTGGAAAGGCAAAAGGACAAGTGGCAGCATCCTCAAACACTTCCTAAGTTGCAGGTGGCAACTTCACTATATTTGGGGTCATGATTCCCCAAGAAAGTGGAATCAGTGCAGGTGGCTCATTAAATGACAGTTAACCCAACTAAGACCTAGGAAATCTTTTAAAAGTACTCAATGAAGAGAGCTGAGGCTCCTCAGATTTTATTCCAGAAATAATTCATTCAGGTGAATGTTATTCAGGAATTTCATTGAGGAAATAGAGAAAAATAGTAAGGAAGTGTTTTGAGTGGATTGCTGCAGTAACATGAGTTTTTATTACAGCTATTTGGGCTGAGAGAACTGACTGTCAGTTCTGAGTTAATACTGAGTTGAAGACTGGTATCTGATTTGCTGCACCTAGTTCCATCCAGGGAGACCAGAGCAAGCTCGGGGGTCCTGAGAAGTCGATGTCTGAGCGCTCTCCAGGAGTTGGTAGGGAGGAACGGCCTCCCATTGCTGTTGTTTTCCACAGTTTAAACAGGTTCTGTAATTTATTTATTTATGTTTACTGAGTATGAATGGATGCATGTTATGTTTATTTATATGTCTGGGTAATTAATTAGTTTCAGTAAAGTTAGTATTTCAGAATATCAGAAGTTAAATCTGTTAGTAGTACTGTGTTTTTCCACATCTGGTATCACCAGACCGTACTCTAGCACCGTATCTCGGTGTGAGAAGTACTATTCTTCTGAACCGAGTTCCCTATTCTACTTGCAGTTGCTACTAGTGATTTCACTAAGTTCATAAATTATCTTCTTACAGTCTTAAAAACTAGTTTCAGTACTGTATCTTTGTTTCTGAAAATGCTAGCTGTAAAAATGAAAAGATAGACTAGTATTTCTGAAGTTTAAGTTATGATTGTTATTTTCTAGTTTTAAAGAGGATTTAACCTTTTAGAGTTAGATAAAGCAAAACTAACAATAGGATATAAATTATGTATCTGTTAATTATCTGTTCGATGTTACAGATGAATCCTATTTGTATCAGTCTGCAAAATAGTTAAGAATATAGTTATCTAAGTACTGTATACTCTTTTATTTAACCAAGTTTAAGTATATTTCATAACCGGTGTTCTATTTTAATTGTAGTAAACACATACACAATTGTTTATAAAGATAGGTATATGAGAATACACTAAATAATTTTTAATAAGTAATATATAGAAATAATACAACTAAATAAAGGACCCAAACTAAAACATTGGGTAATAACATTTATATAACAATCATAGTAACATTGAGAATAAATAATATTATTCTTTTATTATCAATAATGTATCAAAATTATATATATTATATATAACAATAACATTCAAGTAGTATATGATTATACAAATGAAAACTTAGTTTATTTTTACTTAGAATGTAAACAAATAAAGTATATTTA
>LPNX010406491.1:27668-44727 GCA_001517045.1 Pseudotsuga menziesii
ATGTGGTGTGCATGATGTTGTGATGTTGATTGATTATAAGATGTTTAAGTTATACTAGGAAAAATATTGAATCGATGTTATCTCGGATATTACTGATGGTTTGCCCAGTGTGACAGGAAATCACCAGTGCATGTTGACGCAAGGTTGCAACAATGGATACAAGGACTACTGAATGAGTCAAATATTTGTAATGTTTATAATGAGAAAATTTATATCATGATTTATGATTTTGGAAAATTTAATGCACCTGATTGTTGGTATGTGTTGCCAATGAACCCACATGTGGGTAATGGGGATTGTATAGGGGAATGTACCAACTTGAATAGCACTTGTTTTCCATGTGATGGGTTGAAAAGAGAGAGAGAGAGAGAGAGAGAGTCTTTTACCCATGATATGCATGTTGTCATGAGGGTAGGCCACGGACTCGGTCACTCACGAGGATTAACTGAGGGGCACACAATAAGGTGTCGGCCTTATTCCTTAGTAACCATTAGTCTCTACACAGTGTAGAAAGGACTGAGTTAACATGGTCTCAACCATCGTACAAACTCTCCACTGTTGGGCCCAGAAATGGCCCTTTTTGACCATCCTTATTCATTCATTTTTGCCCTATCCTACCCCATTGAGCATGCCAAATAAATGTTTTACCCTCACTCTACTCTTCAATCCACCAAGGTATGAATGGTTATTGTCTTATTTTATTAATACTTATGATTGTGGTAATTTAAGCTTTATATCTCTCAAAATGCTAACATATGATGTTTTATAAAGGTATTTTGAGATATATAGACTGCAGGAAGATTCGGCTAAACATGCTATGAAAAGGATGGGCATTAATTGATCAAGATTATTGCCATCCATCCTACCATTGCCCAAGGAATGCAGTCCCAGTGTATTATCCCAGGTAAAGCTGTATAAAGATAGCTGCAACAGAATGCGTCAGATTTGGAGGTCAACAGTGCGTTGTTGATCGTGTATAGCTGTGACTTGAAGATATCATTACTCCTAGGTCGATTAACAGTTACCCTATATTTCTTACATTTCATCTTGCCAAGTTTGTAACAGCTGTTGTAATTTAGGGTGCCTGAAGATCAGAGATCTTCATGGCTTCCCAATAATAGGGATAGGATGTTATGATTTACGTTGTATAAATATGGAGAACTGTTCTGAGCTAGGGGTTGAACCCGTAGTCAATTCATTATATTAGTTGTTCCTGAGAGTTGTGTAATCAATCTTCCTTTTTAATACAAAGAGTTACTTCAAATCTAAGGGTTTTTAACGTGTGTTCATCGAGCATCTCTGTGTGAAGGCTAGGCCCGCCTTCCCACAGGGATTGTTGAGTTAGATTAGGCATTTATTTATTCTGTCATGTGATGTTATGTTTAATTTCATTTCTCCATAGGATGTTGTGATAGTTGTGGATTGACAGTGTGTTATTCATTGCATCTCTTGGAAAGTTGTAGTGGCGTGGTAAAACAGTCGACTGTGTAGATAATATTTCTTATGCAATTGTGTGGTAGCTAAATAGCCATGTCCATCCCCAGATCCCTTAATTATTGTTTCCATGGATCCTTGCAAGTTGTTCCTTTGTTTTCATAATCGTAGAACTTTATTCTTGTACCTTGAATTCCTAGATTAGTTGCACTCAATTTCTGTACCCTGAATTTCTAGAAAGATCTAATTCCAATTTCTGTCTTTTGAATTTCTAGAGTAATTAAATCAAGATAGTTGGGTGAATCATTAGATGGATTGATAAATAGGACTTCATTTTATGCAAAATTAATTTAGATATGAATTCATGAAGCTTTCAATTTCTAGATCAAGAATAGCAGAAGGTAATTGTGACTGTATCTTTTAGAAGGTAAATTAGATTAAGTGGATTCTTGGGATGAGCATAGCTGAACAGAGAATAAGATTGTTCATTTGCAGCAATTAAGTGTTTAAGCATATATTGTGCATGTTATCCTTGAAATACAAGACTTCCCTGGGTTGACGATAAATATTGCACACTATGTATGTTAGCTATAATTCACTTGCATATTGGGTGCCCAACATTTTGGCGCCATTGCCGGGGAAGGATAAAAATTAAACGCTATCATTAGTTGCATCCTGTAATTGTTTCTATACAATCTCTTTTAACTTTTCATTGGAATGATTTGGTTTGTATGAATACAGGAAGGGTAAAGCGTGATCATCTTCTAACTCCCAAAACCCCACAAAATACTAACAGTGCAGGTGGTCGAGGTTGTAGTCGAGGTCCACAATTGGGCAGAAGAACATTCATTGACGATCTTGTTGATAGAACTGATTCTTCTACCAGGGCTTTCTATCAGGAAACACCTATCAAAAGAAGCCTTGTCGATCCTGGGGTTCCAGCGTCAGGATCCACAGTGGAGAACACACGAGCAGCCGCAACATCCTCAAATACCCCTACAGAGAAGGACAAGGTTGGTACAGTAGGATCTGTTAATCGAAGTCCAATCTATCACATTTACGGAAAGGTTGTAACTGAAGAGGAGTGGACACAATTCCATCAGAAAATTGTTGATTAGTGGAAGAACGGAGAGAAGAACAAAGAAAAGAATGAAGAGAAGAGCGAAGAGAAGAACGAAGAGGAGAAAATAAAAGAAGGAATGAGTAACAGACACGAATCTGACGAGGAAGAGGTGATGGGAGAAAACCATCATCTTGAAGATCATTCCCTACCTGAAGGAACGGTGGCTACACTTCAGTTTCCAATTCAATAGTCGGAAGGGACAACCCCTATGAAAAATATATCGCCATCGGTGTTGCCTCGCTTTCATGGAAAAGTGGCAGAGGATCCGGATGAATTTCTTTTCGAGTTTGATATCCTCTGTCGCAGCTATGACTACATCACTAATGCACAAAAGTTGAAGCTCTTTCCTGCCACTCTAAAGGACAATGCATTACAATGGTTCATGAGCGTAGGAGGTGGAACCGTTACTAATTGGGACAGGATGAAACAGGCGTTCCTATAGAAATATTAGGAATATTGCAACACCAAGGACAAGAGAGAAGAATTGTTTAAAATGGTGCAGAAGGAGGATGAAATTCTGGAAGATTTTGTAGAGAGGATTTTATACAATGTGCAAAGAGCTGGACAGACGAACATGGGGTTAGATGTGCTCAAGATAATCCTACTTCACATGATTTAGGGATGATTTCCTAGATATGTTAAACCTGTTAGGAAAGGGGGATATCTCCAAGGATTCTTTCGAGAATATTGTGGAATTATGTAAAAGATACTCTAGGGGATCTTCCAGGAATAACAGGCGGGACAAACGGGATAAGCTAGAATGCGATGTCTTCGACAGAACTCAAAAGTCATCCAATGGAGGAGCCACCTGTGCAGAGATAGGAAACCTCCTTGAAAATTTCAAAACGGAAATGATGAGCTCTATCTCCTTGAAAATCGATGTCTTGAGGGCAAAGCAAAAACAGGCAATAGAGGATCTCACACTAGGTGTGTTCTTCCCTCGACGTAGAAAGAACCACCCTCTGAAGGAGTGCCTGCTCGACAAGGCAGAAGTGTGTCAGATGTGAGAGCTGAACCACGACACAAAAGAATTCCCGTCACTTCCCCAAGTGAAGGTTGTTCTGTAGGCATCAACTCCAGAGGTGGAACCAGCCTACTTCATTGCACCAAAGAAGCCCTGACAGCCACGAAATCAAGGTATGACTCCAGAATCATTTCCATTTTTGAATAACATGAATAATTGGAATAATATGCATAACATGAATACATAATTCCCTTCATCTTATTCTCAATGGAACCCCTCTCAACCTTCCATGCAAAATTATAACTCTTGGAATCCCTGGGTTTAGCCACCACAACCAACACATCAACCAACTTCTTGGTCTCCTGGATGGAGGAATTTACATCCAGGGAACCAATTTCCTCCACAATCTCCACATCAACAGCAACCATACCCTCCTCAATATCCTCATCAGCAGTCGCAGCTGTAGTTGCAAAACAATGATGCCCCTAATATACCGATACGACCTCAGCTGCCTTCTCAACCTAATCCTAACCCAAACAATAAAATAGTCCATCAATTTGAGACTGTCAACATACTTGCCTACTCCCTTTATCCTGTGCCTTATAACGATATTCGCTTACGATCAAGAAAAATAGTGAAGCCTGTAATCATTGAAGATGTTCCATACCCTATACGTGAAGAAGGGGTGAATCCACAACATCTATCTAATACGACCCCCGTCATTGAAGATTCTGAGCATCCCACTAATGGGTCGGCTGAAATACAACATGATATATCTATCGATACACAGCCTACCCAGCTGATTAGGCAACCATCGTATCCTGAGAGATTAATGCTACCAAGGGTAGGGGGACAACCTCAGTTTAACCTCTTAGGAGAGTTAAGGAATCTTTATGTTAAAATTCCCCTTTTTCAAGCTCTTCAAGATGTGCCTATCTATGCTAGAACTGTTCGAGATCTGTGCACAAAGAAACCAGGAAGGAAACACAGAGATCCTCCCACTGTTCATGTCATAGGGAAATTATCTGCATTGATACTGGGAAAAACCCCTTTGGCTAAATATGACGATCCTGGGAATCCCACTGTTACTGTGCAGATTGGGAATACACAGATACCCAACGTACTGGTAGATTTAGGAGCGACGATTAATGTCATGACAATTGAAACTGTAAGAAAACTTGGGCTCACTAATATTAGGCCAACTCCCACCGTTTTAGAACTGGCAGATAGATCCACCATTAAACCTGAGAGAATTTTGGATGATCTTGTCATCTCAGGTGACTCTTGGGGGTACTCTACTGACTTCTTGGTTTTACAACCTAAGTCACAGCTAGGAGGACACCCACTGATCCTGGGAAGGCCTTGGTTAGCCACAGCTGATGCTTGCATCAGCTGTCGATCTGGGTCTATGACCATATCAGATGGCATTGAGACAAAGAACCTCACTCTCTACCCTCCAGCTCGGCTGAGCCTAGAAGCTGAAACTTCTTTATGGATGGAGCCAGAGGAAGAAGAGGGTGTTCAACCATTATTAACTATAGGGAATGCCTTAAGTCTTAAAGATGAAACCGAAGACGATGCCATTAATAATTTCATCAGTGAACCCACCTTAGTCAATAAAGAAGTTTATCAAATCCTGAACATTACTCTGGGTAAGGAAGAACAAGAAAATCTCACAGAAGAAGCACTAGTCGGTGACACACACATAATCCCAGTATTGAAAAATTCAAAAAGTATCCCCATTGAGGTAGAGTCTGGAAGAACGCTGAATATTAACCCCAGTCTCTCCTTAGATCAACAGAAGCGCCTAATCAGTCTCTTGAAAGAACACAAGGGGGCATTTGCCTGGGAGTATACATACATGAGGGGTATTCTCTCTAACCTATGCACCCGTCATATTTATATTAAAAGTGACTCCCGGCCTGTGTGCCAGCCTCAACGACGAATGAACCCCAATATTAGGGACATATTGAAGGAGGAAATTCAGAAACTCTTGGAACCAGGATTTATATATCCTATTTCAGACAACGAGTGGGTCTCCCCGCTCGTAATTGTACCCAAGAAAAATGGTAAATAGAGAGTCTGTGTTGACTATAGGGAGCTGAACAAAGCCACACAAAAATACCATTTTCCCTTGCCCTTTATCGATCAAGTACTTGACACCTTATCAGGGAAGAAGTTCTTCTCCTTCCTGGATGGGTTTAGCGGGTACAATTAGATTCAAATTGCTCTTGAAGACCAAGATAAAACTACCTTCACCTATCCCTGGGGAACGTTTGCTTACAGAGTGCTTCCCTTTGGTTTATGTAATGCACCAACAACATTTCAAAGAGCTGTAATTGGCATATTTTCAGAATTAGTTAATGACAGTATGGAAATTTTTATGGATGATTTCACTTCTTATGGTAAATATTTTGAAGAAGCACTGGAAAATTTGAAAAAAGTTTTAACTCACTGTGAACAGACCCAGCTCTCTTTAAGCGCTGAAAAGTGCCATATGATGATGAGTGAAGGAGTAGTATTGGGGCACTTCATCTCTGCTAATGGAATTTAGGTGGATCTCTCAAAAATCAAGGTAATAAAAAAGATACCTACTCCTACCACTCAAAAAGAAGTGCGAATTTTCCTAGGGCATGCAGGATATTACCGAAGATTTATAGAAAAATTTTCCAAACTTGCCTCCCCTTTGTTTTCACTGTTGATGAAGGATGTGCAATTTGTTTGGAATGAAGCATGCCAGACAGCATTTGTTAAGATTAAGGAGAAGCTGTCCACAGCTCCTCTCTTAAGACGACCCAATTGGACCCTACCCTTCCACATTTCTTTAGATGCTTCAGATACTACTATTGGAGCAACCTTAGGTCAGCAGGATGGCCAAGTACCTTATGCAATTTATTATATTAGTAAAAACTTAGCCCCTGCTGAACTTAATTATACTGTCATTGAGAAGGAGTTCCTAGCTATTGTTTGCTCCATTAACACATTTCGACATTACATTACTAGATATCCTACATTTGTGCACACTGACCACTCTACCATTAAATATCTCATGAATAAACCTGTTACTAATGCTAGAGTGACTAGATGGCTCTTATTATTATGGGAATTTGATATTACCATCATAGATAAACCTGGGAAAGAAAATGTTGTTGCTGATTTTTTATCTCGTTTCACTAACAGTGATGATAATTTGCCTGTTGAGGACTCTTTTCCAGATGAACATTTATTTGCAGTTTCATCTCATTCTCCTTGGTATGCAGATGTCACTAATTACTTGGTTGCAGGAAAGCTTCCGGCACATATGTCCAAAAGAGAAAAAAGGAAAATTATTCAACAAAGTGCTAGGTACTGCTAGGTAAACGGTCATCTCTTTTACATAGGCCCTGATCTTAAGATCAGAATATGTGTAAGAGAAGATGAAATCTTCCATATATTGAAGGCCTACCATGATGAACCTTGTGGGGTACATTCTGCAGACAAAAGAATAGAACACAAAGCGTTGAGGATGGGCTATTATTGGCTTACTCTTTTCAGGGATGCAAAAATATATGTCCAGTCTTGTGATAGCTGCCAAAGGATGGGTCAGCCAAATAGATTAGATTAAATGCCTCTGCAACCACAATTAGTAATTGAACCCTTTGATAGATGGGATCTAGATTTTGTTGGTCCTATCAACGCTCATTCCAAACAGAAAGCCTACATCTTGGTCTGTACCAATTATATGACAAAATGGGTAGAAGTTGTAGCTCTGGCGAAGGCTAATGACCAGGCTGTGATTGACTTCCTGTACAGTGAAATATTTACCCATTTTGGGGTACCTATGGAAGTAGTTACTGATGGGGGACCACAGTTTATTTCGCATCAATTTGAAGCTCTGCTACGGAAGTATCATGTTCAGCATCGGGTAGCTTCACCTTACCATCCCCAAGCCAATGGCCAGGTGGAAAGCACTAACAAATTCATTGAATCTATCCTCACAAAGACGGTCAAGAGCCATCATAGAGATTGGGCTAACAGACTTCCGAAAGCGTTATGGGCATATCGCACCACTTGGCGTAACACCACAGGTTTCTCTCCTTACGACTTAGTGTATGGGAAAAGTGCCATCTTCCCAATTGAATTCGAAATCAAGACCTTGAAGACGGCCATAGAGGTAAACCTGGATGTAACTGAAGCCTAGAAAAGAAGATTGAACCAACTGAATGAATTGAATGATAATCGGTTAGCTGCAGTGGACCAGACAGTGTTAATTCAGCAACAGAGATCCAATTGGCATGACCGATTCATCAAAAAGAAGGTCTTCTATGAGGGAGACTGGGAACTATTATATGATTCCAGATTCAAAAGAGATTTCAAGGGAAAATTATGCACAAGATGGCTGGGCCCATACCTAGTAGACAGGGTATTTGATAATGGCACAGTCCGCCTAGTAACTATTGATGAAAACCGCTCACCATTATTTGCCAATGGTCACGGGGTGCGACTGTACCGTAAACCCATTTCAAAAGATGCATTTATCTCGCAAATTGTCGTTGATCCAGATTACCAGCTAGCACAAGAGTAGAAATTTTTCTTTGCCTCTGTCAATCCTTAATTGATCACCGTAAATTGCATATGAATCATTGTACATAAATAAATTTTTTTATGTTATCTTTTCTTTTGCACTTGATCTGTTTTTCTATTTTTTTTTCTAAAATGTGCAGGAAAGCGCCCAAGAGTGGTGGTAATATCAGGCCTGTCGACCAAATTCATTTCTCTGTGACTTCCTGCACCAATTTTTTTTTCCCTTAAATAAATTTGTCGCAGTTGCGACACCCATTTTTCGGCAGCTACGACACCCATTTTTTGGCAATTGCAACACTTTTTTTCGGTAGGTGCAACACCTTTTTCTGGCAACTACAACACCATTCCCGATAGCTGCAACACCGTTTCCGGCAGCTGCAGCACCATGCAAATCCGCCTTTTTTCATTTCCACTGCTGCGACCATGTTTTACTTTTTCCCACACATTCCATTTCGTGCAGCCGCAGCATATTCACTTTCCACTCGTTAACATTCTTTTATCCCTTTTTCCAGTAGCTGCGACATATTTTCCGGTAGCTGTGGCATCTTTTCCGGCAGCTACGACATATTTGCCGGCAGCTGCAACATCTTTTCCGGTAGCTGCGACATCTTTTCCGGCAGCTGCAACTCTGCTACATTTAGCTGATTTTTCTATCGTTGAAGGCTGTGCCTCTGCTTTGATTTCTTTATGGCCTGCGGCTGTGACTCCTGTGTTATTAGTAGATCTTTTTGCAAAATAGCAACTCCTCTAGATATGGCTCCGATTCCTGATACCGACAATTTGACTCATAATGTAATATTCATCATAATTTCGACCATTTTAACACGGTGGTTTTTGGTTCGCCGATGGAAGAGGTTATTACAACACCCCTGTAATAATGATTACAATTAATGACTCCACAATGTATGAGTTTAGCTTTCGCAATGACTGCAATCACATGCTCTATCATCCTCCAAAGGACATCCATCGCGCATTTTCGAAGGTATGGATTTGATTAACTACTTGATTAAGTATCAATATGATTTGACAATATTAGTCGTACCTCCCTTTTTATGCCCATTATTGCATAGATTAAATCTCTGCTCGTGTGACGTAATGACCAATTATGCTACCTAATAATTGCCACCTTTCCCAATTTGGGATAAAATTTTAAATAATCCAGTGTGCTAAAACTTTCTGAATTTGCCTAACTCTCCTCTCAGCTATCCATGCATACTTTGTGCTGTAACCTCCATTGTCAGAATCTGTAATATAATTCTAAAGACAGAAACATGGGTATTCCAGCTCGTTATGAACCTTCAAATAGACGAGAACTCAGAAGAAATGCTGCAGTCTTCGCTATCTTTCAAGCCGCCGGTTGGACAGATTTTTTTGAACGCCTGAATGGATTTCACTGTGAATCAGCTTTACAGTTCACTTTGAATCTTATAGAAGCCCATTCAAAGGTTTGGGGATTGCGTATTGAAGTTTCTGGAGCCATAATGGCAGAAGTCATTGGTCTTCCTTAGGTAGGAAGAACTTGGTTCGGACATCGAACCCCCGCTACTGCAGCAGTACAAGATTTTCTAATGGAAGGGGAGCAGGTTCAAATGACGCGAAGAGGGATAGTGCTACAATCATTGCCACAACCATGGAATCAAGTTGCTGTTTTTCTCAAGAAATATATCACCTGCGAAGGTAGGTATCATACAGTCTATCATTTTGAATTCCCTTTGCTCTCTCATCTTCGTCACAGGGTTCTGTTAAATATTCCATATTATTTGCTTAATGATTTACATCACATGGCAGGGTTTGTTCGAGTTGCCAAACAACCACTCTCCTCACTGACCCACATTGGCCTCATTAAATTAATAATCTTAAGGACCCTTGCAAAACACAATATAACCTGGGAACAATTTACAGCCCAAGTTCAGGAACCCGTTCCTTTGCCCAATATTCCAATAGAAGAAGAGCAGGTCCATCCACAGTTGGGGGGGAATGAAGAACAACAGGAGGCTCGGAGCCCCTCCAATGTAGCTGGGGGGGGAGATGAGACTGGATTAGAGGATCAACCAGGGGTACAAGCAGAACAATTGAGAGAAGATGTACATGAAAACCTTGTGGAAAAACTAAATAGTAGGATAGCTTTGACAGCAGAGGGTGAAATTAGAGCAGCATTAGATGCTGCGACAATTGAACCCGAAGATGACAGAGCCATGGCAACAAAAGAAAATACTGAGTTGGTGACCATTGAATCCTCACCTGAATGGGGAGGAACCTTGATTGAGGAAGAACATCCCGAGGAACAAGAAAATGATGGAACTGGGAATATTCCTTCTAATTCAGCTGTGAATCTAGAAACTCTAGCACCACAAAGAAAAAGGAAGAGATCAAAGGATGAAAAAAAAGGATGAAATTAAGGTATCTCCACCATTAAGAAGGAAAAGAACCAGGTCGGTCGCAGCAGCAGAAGAAACAAGGGAAAGATGGGAAACCTTAGAAGCACAAATTGAGTTCCCCATTCTTAAACCTAGACCAATTGATGCCCCATAGGGGCCAGTTGAAGAAGAACCACAAATCGAAGGAATTCTGTTTGAAAATATGCTATTAAAAGAGGAAGTCCAAACACTTAGAAAGGAATTGGAAAATTGGAAAGAAGCGTGCAAAAAATAGGGTGAAAGGAAGCTGCACACATTGGTTGAAGCTGCAGATCAAGTGGAAGGATCAGATCCTACTGAGCCTGGCAATGAGGAAGAAAGAGTAGTCTGTCCCACCTGTGGAGAAATCTTTAAGGAATTAGGATACAAGATTGTAATTCGTGCTTTTACAACACAGCAGTCTGCACCTACAACTGAGGAAGGACAGGGACAACCTGAGTTGAGAGATGATGGGACTCCGAAAGAGAAAATTCAAGAGAAGGAAGTTGCAGATGAACAAGATGCTGCTACACAAGAACCAGCATCCTTGAATATTATTAATGGTGAGACTCCCAAAGAAGAACTGTAGGAGAAAGAAGTTTCTGATGAACAGGTTGCTGTCACACAAGAACCAGCATCCTTGAATACTATCGATTTGGGAGAGGGTGAAAATCCCCAAGGAAAAATTCAAGAGGAGGAAGCTTCAGAGAAAGAAGATGTTGTCACACAAGAACCAGCATCTTTAAATATTCTTTCCAAAATTGCCACTAACTCTGGGACAGAGGAACCAAGGGAGGAAGTTATTCCCAATTTTATGGATGAAGATTGCACTGTGACACAGGAATCCTCCCATGACACAGAAATCATAGAAGTGGAACCACAACAACAAGGCAATGATGAGGTTAAACAAGATGATGTCACATAAGAACCAGCATCTTTGAATGTTCTTACTCACATGGCTGCCCAAATGAGGGGAGGAGAACCAGGAATTGAAGGCACTCTGGAGTTTAATGAAGAATTTTGTACTACAACTCTAGATTTGTCTTAGGACACAGAGATCCTAGAATTGGAATCACAACAACACGGAGATGAAGAAGTAAATAAGGATGTTGTTACACAAGAACCAACATCCCTGAAAATTGCAGTAGAAATGCAACAAGTGGATGTCATTCCTTATATGGATTGGGGTGAAAATGAACAAGTTCAATCGCAACCCTCAGGTGATACTGAAATTCTTGAGGAACAGCTACAAACTGAAGAAGACATCCAATCTTAGTAGCATGAGAAAAAAGAAGAGCAAGGCGCTGTCACATGAGAACCAATGTCCTCACAGTTAGCTTCCAAAATTGCTAAGGAAGAACTACAGAAAGAAGATTTTGTTACACAAGAACCAACATCTCCAGGAGTGGTGGACATTGTTGCTGAAGAAATTCCAGAAGAGGTTGTTGTCACATAAGAACCAACACCACCAGAAATAGCTTCAGATGTGTAGGATGTCCAATGTGTCACATCAGGTGACAAAGGATGGACTGAACCCTTCCAAAATTTCATTGACCTAGATTCTGACAAGGAGGAGCATCATGAAGAATAAGCCCAGAACCCTACAGCAGAAATTTCAATTTTAAGAATGGAGGTAAGCAAATGGAAGTTCCAAGTGGAGAAATACCAAAAAGGGATAGTTTCCCTTACTGAGCATACAAATATTATCAAGAGACTAGAGGAGAAATGGGCATAAGAACATATGATCCAAAGACTTCGAGAAGAAGAGCTACAGAGCAAATTAAGGGAGCTGAAAAAGTTCCAGTCTATGTAGAAGGAAAAAGAGCAGATGTATGCTCTTTCCCAAGAACTCTTAGGCACTAGGGTACCTTCTTCTTCTTACCCTATCTTCTTATTTGAGCAATT
The DNA here is from genome assembly GCA_001517045.1 of Pseudotsuga menziesii. NCBI lineage: Eukaryota > Viridiplantae > Streptophyta > Pinopsida > Pinales > Pinaceae > Pseudotsuga > Pseudotsuga menziesii. The sequence continues at coordinate 40,054 of LPNX010406491.1, forward strand.
TTTTTGGTTTAAGTTGAGAGCTGTGAAAGAAGGGAGGTCATTTGAGATAACAACCTGTTGCTGCCGCAACTGTTTCCCCGACTTCAGTTGTTCACTTAAATTCTGGGACCCCTCCTTATCTTGATTGATTTGAATCTAAGGGTGAAAATTTGGCGTCTTTGAGTATCTTTGCTTTAAAGTTGAGCGTCTGTCTTGTTGGCTGGTTGCGTCCAGTTCATTATGAGTCGTGAGATCGGTTGTAACACTTTTAAGAGTGTGAAGGTTTACCTTAGCGAAATTTTGGTTTTTTGGCCTCATTTGAGCCTTAGCGTTGTTATTTCTTCCCTTTGGATCGGGCCTCTTTTGGAAGAAGTGGAGTCTTATATCACTCACCGTTGCGGCTCTTAGACCAAAGTCCCCGTCCGATCCACTTCTCTCCGGCGCCCGATTCGGGTTGTGAATCGCTTTCCCAGAGTTCCGGTTCACCCGACGTTGCGGCTGGGGAGATAAAGTCGGGCCCCGACGTGAGTTCCACCCGACACCCGAGCTCCGCCTTTTTAGCCTCCGTAGCCTTTTTGTAGCCTGCGTTCCGTCCGCCGTTGCGGGTGGCAGAGTAGTCTGTCGTCCGATCCACTCCTCTCCGCCGCCCGATCACCTACGACGCCCGTGTTTCCGCTTCCCCTCTTCTGGCACTCTTCCGTCGTTGCGGCTCCTGGAGCCTTCTCCCATCCGAGCTAAGAACTGCCCGACTGCCGATTTACCTTTTCGTTGCCGTTCCGAGCCTCCGCAGTTCCTCACCCGGATGAGCTAGGCTAGCTCGTTGTGAATATATCATTATAATTTTAAAATTATGGATGCCTAATGTCTGAATTCAATGGATAATGCACCAAGTTTGTATGCAGAGATCATCTCATGAATCGCTGAAGCGGAGCATCGCGCCGGAAAGGACAACGTGAACGAATGACCGAGGCGCCGATGGGACATTTTCTGTTTAGCGGTTACTGTCAGAAAATAAATGCCTGCAGAAATGATGGAGAAGGTGAAACGACCAGGAAAGAAACTGAATCGTCAAGGTCATTGAAAAGACGCGTTGAGGGAACCCAGAGGACATTAGTGGTAGTTTAAATAATGGGAAGCTCGATGAAAGTGGGGCTTTTTCCCTTAGAAAATTTTGTAATTGTTGACTTGTAAGAGGAACTATTTCGTTTTGCAAAGTGAACTGCAATTTTGTCTGCTGGAAAGAGTAAAGAAGTGAAATGTACCAATGCTATTCAATGAATAATGCTGAAGAAGAACTATTTCGTGTTCAGCTGTATTTCATGCGCTGTAAGGATATTTGATGTTTCGAACCTAAGTTCTTGTTAATTATTTTGCAGTCTTTTCTGGGATGCATTTGCACTATGAGCAATAATTGTTGTTATAGAATGATCGGCTAACTGGTTATTTGAATATTTGTAGTTTTCATATGCTGTGGGAAAAGTATCAGCTATCTGTGATTTTTCTTACTGTATGTGATTTTGTATTGCTCAATTAAGTTGATAGCCTCGCTCCCTAGGGATAGTTTAGATAGTTAGTTATTTCTGTTCGTATCTGGTTTGTTTGCTTGTGAGCATAAGACGAGAGGTAAGAACCTGCGCATCACTTTGTGACCGCCCCTGCATTTAAACCAGCCTGCATTCAATTAGGCACGTGCATATCATTCCTTTAAGTCAAAATACAAAAAACTCGGTGGGTCGGGCCGCAACCGGTAAAGCCCTTTGTTTGTTACTTTGACCTACGGTAGCCGGACCGCAAACCGGACGGATTCCCTATAACAAACAGTCAGCGGGCTAGTTGGGAACGTTGATTGGGGAGAATCCCTTACTGTTGCCGCCTGCGATTTTCCAGGCCTCAACAGTTTTGGCGCTAGAAGGAGGGCCGCCAGTGCATGGCTGGCCGAGGAAACCCATTTTCCCGAGAATATTCCGCTGGTTACAGTTCTGATAGTAGTGTACCACGCAATTCAATTCCGGAAGAAGAAAAAAGAGAATATCTGTACCCTGTCCGCAACGAGATTGTTAACGATCTGAGAAGACATACCAGGGCATACTTAAAAAAGATTGGAGGATTTCCTGTCATTCCCGAATTTCCTAGAAGAGAATACAAGAGGAAAGACCGTCCTCTAAGAGAAGACTCGGTGTTGGTTGGAGACTAGCAAGAATTGGTAGAGACTGCCTTACAAGAAGTAGAGCTACCTTTGAATCAAGAAGGCCCTGAGACTCCTTACACTTCCCCTATTCACACCCCAGTTGGTTCACCTCCGCACTATCCACCTCGACTAATGGCAGCAGCTAACGCAAACTAGCCACCTAATCCTCCAAACCCCCCACCTGCATGGAAAGCCAGATCACCTCTGAATCTGACCGCGCCTTTGCACGACCTACCTCAGGCTTTCGAAAAGTTATTTCCTAAGTTTGATCCCAATGAGAAGATCTTGGTAGACGACCACTTGCAGAGTTTTTATTTGGCGATAGAAGGATTACGGGCAGGGGAGCATGAAGATGTGGTTTGTCGACTTTTCCCACACACCCTTAAAGGAGCCGCTGCCTCTTGGTATTTCGGTTTACCTGCCAATTCCATTCCAGATTGGAACACCTTCGAAAGAATTTTTAGAAGTAAGTATGCGGTCCAAAAGACGCATGCTGCCCCGATGAAAGGACTTTGTGCTTTAAAAAAAGAAAAGAAAGAAAAAGTGCACAGTTTTACACAAAGGTTTACAGCCTATCTTAAAAACTTCTCTGATGCAGATAAACCTTCAGAAAAGGTCCTTATCGAGTATTATACATCAGCTCTCGGTCTTGACCTGGCCATGTTCGCAAAAGGTAGGGCCAAAACCACTTTGACGGAAACTTATGAAGAAGCAGAAGTAGTGGAAGCAGAAAGGGAGAGAATTGAAGATTACCCTGAACAGTCAGGCAAGAAAAGGAGAACGCTGCTGTTTACTAAACCCAAAGAAGAGAAAACACCAGATTACGAAGGTATGGCCAAAATGGTACAGAAGCTGTCTAACAAGGTCATAGATTTGGAGAAAGAAAAAGAAGCACAAAAATTTTTCAGGCCATATTATAAGAAAAGGGAGGATAGCAACCAGACCCCTCCCCCCTCTCAGAAAACTGCATCCATGAACCTCACAGAGATAGGTATGGATAATTTCTGTACTTTTCATCAACAGCCCCATGCCGAAAAGAACTGTCCGCAATGGATAAATTCGATGACATTGGTCATGAATCAGATGCTGGATTCAAGATTGACGGAAGAAGATGAGGATGAAAGGAAAGAAAAAGTTGCTTCAACATCTACAAAAGAACAGGAAGAAGAGACTATGGCTTTATGGAGCTCCGTCTCTGTACTAGATGCGGAAGAAGAAAACAATCAGGGACGCAAAGAGGTCAGGGAGGCTTACGTCACCACCAGGAGCAAAGGGGAAGTTAGTGATGATAGTCTTCTGCTCCCAAAGATTCGAAGGCTGCAAAGAAATATTAAAAAGAAATTTCAAGACAAATCCGTGGCTAATCAGATTCCGGAAGTTACCATTACCAGCCATGATCCGAAGCAATTTAGAGCATCGCCTGAGCCAAGCGAAGAAAATGTAAGCGCTAATAAACCCCATTCCACTAGACAACTAATGGAATATGACGTCGTTGAAGATTTAAAGAAGATAAAGGCAAATGTCCCGCTGTTCGAAATGTGTAAAATACCTCAGCAGAAAGAAAGATTGTTGAAAGCACTGGAAACATCAGAAGAAAAGTTGCCCACTGATAATCAGCCGCGGCAAGAAGAAGAAATTGGGGAAGCCAGCATTGGTGGTAAGTCCAAAACCAAACACCCACCTTTCCTTTTAACTTTTGAAATTTTTAATCATAACGTGCACAATTGTCTAGCGGACTCAGGGGCGTTGATCAATGTCATGCCCATATCGGTTTGTAAGAAAATAAATGGGCAGCCTAAGCCAACCACGTGGAAAGTGGTGCAGTTGGATAGAACCGACGTCAAGGTAGTTGGCGAGATGGAGGATGTGTTAATCCGCTTGGCGTCCGATGATAGAGTGTGCCAAGTCATCAACATTGTAGTGGATGACATACCAGATGCGTACGGCTTGGTCCTGAGTAGAGATTGGTCGGCCAAATTAAATGGGTATTTCGCCACATATTGGTCACATCTTTGGTTGCCATACAAAGGAAGTCCTAATCAGATCAAGGTTTTGAGAGAGCCTCATATGAAATACAATGTCACTCAATTGGATGGAAAGAATGTACCAGTTGAATCCATATTGGGAAACTACTTTCTGGAACTAGAACCAGGGAATTATCTAGCGGAAGAGGCTAGCAGCACACCTAGCACCCAGCCTGATCTCCTTCATTTTTCTCAGGCTGATGAGCTTGATTGTAAAATAGTAGATTTAGCTGAAGGAGTAGATTCTTTTTCATTAGAAAATGTTTGTTGGACTTTATATTTTGACGGCTCAAAAACATTAGAAGGATCAGGGGCCGGCTGCGTCCTTATTGATCCACAAAATAATAAATACTTCTTGTCCTGTAGGTTAGAGTTTGAATGTAATAACAATACAGCTGAATACAAGGCACTTTTGCAGGGACTTAAGAAGGCCATTGAGTTACAGGTTTGTAATTTAAAAGTTTTCGGAGACTCAGAAATAGT
>LPNX010406523.1:0-14353 GCA_001517045.1 Pseudotsuga menziesii
ATGATGAATTGTTCTTGTCTTTTTCATTGTCATGATCACCATTCCTCTTGTCATCATTGTCATCATCTTAAACTATATTATTGTCATCGTCTTCATTGTCATCATTCCCATGATCATCATTGTCATCATCATTGTCGCCATCATTGTTATCATCATTAATGCCATCTTCAACAACACTCCACTTGATCATATGATTTTTCACAATGAATTTTAACGAACAAAGCATTTAATCAAAGGGGAAAATACCACTTTATTCTTTCCCAAACTGGTATCACACTATCCAAGTTGATGGTTTGTCTCTATTCAAAAAGATCTCATGATGATCATCATGTTTATTTTTTCGTAAGCAACATTGAGAGCCATTCTCTAGGAGAATGGAGGCACCTGGTCAGTTACCAGGAAATTGAACCAGTCTGGGACTGACAGACTCAACCTGGTGCTGAGGGCCATTATTTGAATGGAGGCACCTGGTCAGTTACCAGGAATTTAACCCATTCTGGGGCTAGGGGACTCATCCTAGGGTTGAGGGCCATTCTTTGAATGGAGGCACCTGGTCAGTTACCAAGAATTTGACCTAGTTTGGGACTGGGGGACTCAGCCTGGGGCTGAGGGCCATTCTCTGGGAGAATGGACGCACCTGGTTAGTTACCAGGAATTTGACCTAGTCTAGGACTGGGGGTCTTAGCTTAGAGATGAGTGCCATTCACTGAGTGGAGGCACCTGGTCAGTTACCAGTGTTGATTTTTCCTTAGCAACATCGAGAGCTATTCTCTTGGAGAATGGGGACATCTGGTCAAGGACTAGGATGTGGAACCAGTCCAGCACTGGGGGACTCAACCTTGAGTTGAGTATCCATTCTGTTGAATGGAGACATTTGGTTAGGGACCAGGTTGTGGAACCAGTCCAGTACTGGGGGATTCAGCCTAGAGTTGTGTGACCATTTTGTTGAATGAAGACATCTGGTTAGGGACCAAGATGTGGAACCAGTCCAGCATCGGGGGACTCAACCTAGAGCTAAGTGGCCATTCTTTGAATGGAGGCACCTGTTCAGTTAACAGGAAGATGACCTAGTATAGCACTGGGGGACTCAGCTTAAGACTGAGGGCCATTCTTCGGGAGAATGGAGGCGCTTGGTCTGTTACCAAGTGTTTGACCTTGGGTCAAATTATGCAGCTTATGGCTGATGCACCTGGTCTATTACAACGATATCACAATAAGCCCCAGACTGAGTCTGGGCATGTGAGACACTTTGACCCTTGATCTGTGGGATTTATGATCTTCTCCAAGGCTTAGCTACCCTTTGTTAAGACACCTAGTACCGGATCTTGGTGTCACATAGAGTGTGAGATAAAAGCATTAGTAATTCTCTCTGTTTATGATGATGTACTTTGAGTGGGGATGAAGGACCACCTTGACCACTTGTTTTGACCACAGGGAACTTGAAGAAGGCTAAAGTAAAATTTAAAAATACATACGGACCCTTAGTACCACTAAGGAGTCCAAGTGAAAGTGCAAAAAGACCTTTAGTACCACTAAAGGTAAAAGTCAAAAAGATAAAAGAATAAAAGAATATTATTTTGTTCTTTTAATTTTTGGTCCACTTATAGGTGACTCAAAGGATATAAAGAAGATCAATCCATTTCATTTTGTTACACACACTTGGTCATGATCTTATAGCTACTCAAGGAATATTTTTGCTGACATTGTGGAGAAGGACATCTTTTGTGGTTATGCCCTAGCATGGAGGATTCTAGCTAGGGAACCCATTATTTTACAGTCTAGTCCTAAAATAGGGTTTCACCATTGATGAACAACAACAACTCCTTCTCTCTCTTCATGAGATAGGGTTTCTTCTAAACCCTCACATCACCTTCAGAATTCTCACGCGCAGCCTTCTTCCCTCACAGGCAGTCTCGGTCTATTCACGAGTAGGATAGATCTCCTCTCTAGGCACCTCCCTCTACCCTCTGTCACTCACACCAAGCCCTAGCAGGGCTTAGGCATGCTTCCAGCACCCTCGAGCAACTGCCAACACCCTTGGGCAGGTTTCTACCACCCTCGGGCAGCCATAGTTTGCCTGCTACAGACTTTCAGCAGGTAGCAGTGAGGCTCGGGCAGGGAAGACAGGGTCCGGTTAGGACAAAGAGCAACTTTAGGAAGGCTGACAGAAATTTAGGCAGGGCAGACAGACCTCCGGGTAGGAAGACAAGGCTCAGAAAGAGGGCTTGGGAAGTAGATAGAGAGTTTTGGGCAGCAGCAGGCTGTTCAGGCAGGCTGGCAGGATCATGGGCAGGCTGACAGGATCACGGGAAGGCTGACCAGGATCACGGGAAGGTTGAAAAGGATCACACATGGATCTCGAGAAAGCTCAGTCTCAGTCTGGGAAGATTCGGGTAGGCAGAGTAAATTTTGGGCAACCATTCTGGAAGTTTCAGGAAACTAGAAGATATAGGGCAGAAAGCCCTAATATGATTTTTGCATGAAATACGTTTTCGTAGATTTTTTATTTGTGGTACAAACCCATTAGGGTTTGAGAATTATTGAGAAACTCAGTCATCTCATTTAAGAGATGAATTAGTAATGCTTTTGGGGGTTTTTGTTCTTTAAAGGTTTCCCCATGAAAAACTACTTTGTTCAATGTGTGTGATGTTGTTGATGTTTCTACTGCACTTGTCTTTTGTTATCTTACAATCTGCAAAATTTTAAGAATTCATGCTAATGCTAAAATTCAACAACCAGGAATTTAACCTAGTTTGGGACTAGGATCCAAGCCTAGGGTTGAGGGAAATTCTCCCGGACAATGGAGACACTTGGTCAGTTACCAAGTATTTGACATTGAGTCATTTGATGCAGCCTGGGGATGAGGCACCTGGTCAGTTACCAGGTCATCACCGTAAGCCCTAGACCGGGTTTGGGCAAGTGATGCACTCCTCTCCTTGATCTATGGGCTATGAGACCTTCTCTAGGGACTATATACCCCTGGTTGAAAAACCTAGCACCCGATCTTGGTGGCACAAGGAGATCAAGATAAAGCATTTAGTAATTCTCCTTATTTATGAAGATGTACTTTGAGTGGGCATGAAAGAACCACATGGACCCTTGAGACAACTTGTTATGACCACAAAAATACTTGGAGGACCATTTAACCCTATCCTTGGTCAATGAGACCATCAAGAGAAGGACCAAGTGGCACAAGTCAAAACACCAAAAAGACCTTTGTACCACAAAAGATTGAAGTCAAAGGGTCAAAGATGAAAAATAAGTTAAACCCTAATGTAAACTTCTAATTATGTGGAACTAACTTAAATGTTGATAGACTATAAATAAAGGACATTTGCAATTCATATCATAGACACAATACTTCAACACTTGACTGCTCCTCTACTCGCTACCTGAGGTTGATAGAGATAATTTTGGTGGTTGGTGTTTTTTTTTCTTTCTTCAACAGTGGCAACATTTATGCTTGCTTGGTTTTCTCTTATCACACTACAGTCACTATGGTGGTTATACATAGCAACTGTAATAACCCTCAATGGTGGTTTAGGGCTACAACAGGTCTCAGTATGAAGCCGGTTGGCAGTCAACAAGCTCACGACAACACTAAAACTCTTTCCTTCTTCTCGTTGGTACATTCCATGAGACCCTAACCAAACTAGGGTCTATTGCAACACCCTTGAGCCCTGCTAGGGCTGATCTACTATGCACCCTAGCTCTTGTTGGGGATTCTATAGCTCATGGGTGACCTGCTAAGGTCACCCTCTATGCACCTAAGCCCTGTTAGGGCTGTCCCTTATACCCCCCGAGCTTTGTTAGGGCTCCAACAGGTGCACAATAGTCACGGTGGTTGCTAGGGTTGCTCACAGCTCACAGTAACATTAACAACAGACCATGGGGTGACTGCTAGGGCTGCTCACAGCTGACGGGAAGCAGCAATAATGTACAATAGGCGGTGGTGGTCTAGGAAAGCAACAACAACATACAACAGGGTTACATGGAGACTAGGGTTGAAGTAACACCCTCGGTGGTGACCTAATTAAGCAACAACACCCTCATTGGTGACCTAATTGAGCAGTAGCACCCTGCTAGTGGTCACGGGTAGCAACAACGGTTTGTTACAACCCTGCTAGTGGTCAGGTAGCAACAACAGTATGCTATAACCCTTGTTAATGGTCACTATTGGCAGCAGCAGCAGTTTGCAGGTCATTTACAACAACATCAACAAACTTAGTGGTCACAGGTAGCAACAATAATTCCTACAACAACATCAACAGACCTAGTGGTCACAGGTAGTAACAAAAATTTGTTACAACCCCGCTAATGGTCACGGTAGCAGCAGCAGTCTGCTACAAACCACGTTGATGGTCACGATTGGCAGCAGCAGCACTTAGCAGGTCACCTATAGCAGCATCAATAGACTTGGTTTTCACGAGCAGCTACAGTGGGCTGCTACAGGTGGTTAGGGTTAGTTGCAAAATGATGCTACAAGACTCAGCAGTAGCTCACACTCCACATGGCAACAACAAATGGTAGCAACACTAAGCCTGCTAGGGCTACTTTGATTTTGGAAAATTTTTGTACATTCATCTCAGAATTCTGAGATCAGAACTGATTGATTTAGATTCGGATCAATATTAGTTAATCAGGTAAGATTTGTAGAGAATGAATGCCAATTGTTTGAAGGAATGCTTGAATTTTTTTTGAATAATGTGTAAATTTGGTTTTGGTGGGAGTGCCTGAAAACCCTAAAATTCTTGTGAAATGGTATGTTGGGCTAATGAAAACCCCAACCTTGAATTTGCATTCCATGGACCATGCTCTTATCGATATTTTTACACACTTTACTACAGGCATGTGAACTGTTAGGTGCATGGCATTAGTTTGGCATGTGAACTGTAAACACATCTTTTATAGTAGACGTCTTGTCATCTTGGTGATTCCTTTGGTATAAGAATACTTCAAATTTTGCTGGTCTATTTGGAGCTTTAGATAAATGAAGTGCCACCTGAACAAATATTGTTTGAACTTTTCTATATCATATGTTGGCCAACTTCTCCTTATCATAGATTCATAATTATCAATCAAATTTTTTCTTTCAAAGAAACAAGATGCTGATTTTGCATGAGCACATCCCCTCTGCTGGTGCCTGAAGCATCACATTCCACTTAAAAGGGCTGTGAGATATGCTCAAATAATTGTTGGAACTTGGATATAACCTTCTTCGTGTGTTGTAATGTGTCTTCTATTGCTTTTTCCATTTTAGTTGATCCTTGTTTGTAAGATCAGCGAAGAGTTTCATAAGGCTCCCAAATTTTGGATAGATCCCCTGTTGAAGTTGCACAACATCCAGAATCCCCTCAACTAGCTCACATTCTTTGGAGTGGGCCAGTCAAGAATTGCCTGAGTGATATTATAATTATTCCTATTTCCTTGAGCATTTTGGCTATCACAAGGTGCAACATAGAAAATCATAAAAGCAATTCCATAGAGAAATACATTTAGTAACATATTCTATTTAGTTTGCAGAAAGCGCTTCTAGATCTTTCTGTACATGATAAAATTCTTACTCGAGAATTATTTTTCACCTTATTTTATATATGTTTTTCCACATACAATTTATACATAAATGGCAGTTATGGGAATGCAAATGTGTATCTTTTTTTCAAAATTCAAGACCCAATCTAAACCACCATAAAGAATTAAGAAATGGTAGTTAACATTCAGGGTTGGCTTCTTGAACAGTTCATAAATTTCCAGCTTAAAATGGATAGTAAACTCCCAGATAACTTGAAATGGCCAGTAATTGCCACCCTATAAACAACCTTGAAACTGGCAATGCCATAGTGAATTGAAAGGACTGCTGAATAATATAAATATATTTAGTGGACATATATATCCTGCCAAGAAAGAATGTTCAAACTATAGGTATTAGGGACTAGTCAGATATTTTTTTAATTAGTGAAAAAGGTAGTTGTTTAGCAGTGGGGAATACTTTTGTCTTTTGTCTGGTTCTGTAATAGGTATAATACTTTCATATAAATATCAATTGAACCAAGGATGCCTTAGTTGTGCAAAGCACAGTTTGTGTTTGGGAAAGATTTATAATGTTTGCCTGATATCTTAAATCTCCTGATAAATAATATATCCATCTCTATAATATAGCTCATCCATAGCTAGCCACCTACTAAATGGGTGGTTTTGGATGACCACAAACCAATGGGTGCTCAGGTGGAACATGGCTTTGACTCTATCTTTGGCTATAACTCTTGCTCTGGCTAGGTGGCTCTAGCAACTATCACAAGGTTCTGGCTATGGCTTTGGATCTGGTTCAAGCTTGCTTGTTTTTGCCAGCATTTTTCTAGTTAATTATTAGTGTATTTTGTATTACTATTCACGTGAGTTGGATACCAAAGTCACACTGAATAGGTGAAGCGATCGGGGAGTCCAAAAGACACCTTAGAATATGAAACCAAGGGTCATAGTGATTGTATTTATTTGTACATATCCTTTAATTAAAAGAATCTCATGCTTATCTATTTCCCGCGTGTTTGTCTTGAACACTGTGTGTTCCAACAATATAACAAATTGGACTTAATATTTTCCAATAGTCAAATTTATGTTATTGTTGTCCATGGAATCTTTGCTCTAAGATTAGGGTCATGAATCTTGGAAAATGTTGAAATCCCACTGCTATAAAGTTTCTATGAGTATGAACCCCATATTATATATATATATATATAATGCTTTTGAATATAGAACTCATTATATTAATATAACATCCATTTATCTAGATTCATGCCTAAAACAACAAACACTACAAAATAACAATCTTAGATTCATGCCCTCCTTCTAGCAGAAAATGCCCTCATTGGAAAGTTTACGGGGTTATGGCCTAGCCCCTAAACGGTGGAGGCATGGATGGAAGACCATTGGAAGCCACTGATGCATGGAATCATTTCTCTGTGTGCAGTAGGCAGGGGTTTTTTTGTCTTCAGCTTCTCGAGGAAAGAGGACCGTGATCTAGTTTTCAGATCTGGACCCTATTTCATGGGGTCGAGGGGCTTGTTCTTAGCCCCCTGGACTCTTGATTTCAATCCCAAATTTGAGATCACCGCAGCCCCTATTTGGGTCAGGCTACCTCATCTTCCCTTACATCTCTGGGGGAAAGGATCACTGGAGGAAATTGGAAATAATCTTGGGCGGTTCCTGGACAGTGCGGAGCCAAAAGGGGACCAATTTACTTGCGCTCGTATTTGTGTTGAGGTTAAGCTCGAGAAAGGTCTTCCGGAAGCCATTCAGCTCTCCCTGGGGGAATGGTGCCATATCCAAGAGCTGGATTACGAACATATACCTTTTAAGTGCCTCCGGTGCCATGCTTACGGTCATTTCGCAAAAAGCTGCCCCGAAGCCTTTGAGGATGTGGGACCAGTCAAAGAAAGTGATTTTCAGCCAGTAACTAACCGTCAAAGGCAACTAAGGTGAAAGGAGCCATCCTAGGCTCCGAAGGCCACTCATTCAGCAGAGGCAACTCTAGAAAATAAAAACAGCTTTGATGCGCTGAAGGAAGATGAAGCCCTAGATCCAAAAGCAACAGCAGTTAAGGAAGATCCTCCGGCAGACGAAAGCATCCCGGATCTCACCCCCCCAGAATCAGTAGTAGCGAGGGAAACTTGGGCTTTGGATCCTGAACCCTCTGCCCCAGCAGGTCTGGCTGTTTCAGTCCCCTCTAGCGGCTCTGTGGAAACTTCTGAACCTGAAGACATTTCAGTCCCGTCTCCACCCCTTACCCAAGGGTGAAAGTCCAATAAAGCATGCAGAGAAAAGGAGGCGGCCTCCAACATTTATTTAGGTTCTCAGAAAAAGCTGGATCCTTACTTTAAGGGGCAAATTTCATCCCACTTGGTTTAGTGCTTTGCTTGTGTCTTCTACATTGGTCACAGTTTGTGAGAATTTACTCATGTAAGCAATTTTTGTCATTTTCTCGAATTAGATCTAGATGCAGATGGGATTTGTCTCCCAAGACATTCACAAGAAGTTTGGCACCACTGTTAGAGGTCACCAACTTTCTTCATATTTGTAACTTTCTGATTCTGGCTTGCCAGAATGCCACTTAATGCAACATAACCGTTCTTGTTAAAAAAAAATAAAAAAAATATTACATTATGGCAAAGGTGCCATTATACTCTCCTTTTTGTTAGTTCTACTTAATTTCACCTGATGTTATATTCTAACTTCATATTATGTTATAATGTTAATTTCACTTATAATCCAAGTGATCATATTATACTTTCCTTTGTTAAATCTACTTAAACTCACAGATGTTGTGAAATATAACTTCTAGTTTTAAGAACATATGTGAAACTGATGTTGCCAGTGTAGAACTGTTGTCTGGAAATTGCTTATATATATTACAGAAAACATTAGAGAATTCCACTACCTTTTGTGATTTATGATTTCATTTTTGAAGTATTTCTCAATTATTATCAAGTTAATAAAACAGTCTTTGCCTTGCTATAATGCAGGAAGGAAGATGTTTGGGTAGGCCACCTACTGTCAGGATATTCTTTGCCTATGGAAGAACCAAGTTTAAAGAAAAAATAATATCATTTGGATGATATTGGTGGAACATGGAAATAAGCAATGAGGGTGGCAGTTTCAACAACACGAGAAGCATTTCCAGGAGCAGAGCTCCTTGTACATCTTGATATGAAGTAAGCATCACTCTTTTATTTTCCTTATCTATTGTTGATGACCAAGAAACAAGAAAAAACAAATTTAACATAATTTCTCCAAAGAAACTTATACAAATAATGAAGTTGATTCCATATTTGTTCTTACTGGGTAAATTTGACATATTGAGTTTTTAGCAAACTGTTTTAATAGTTGTTTACATAGTTAGAACATAGTGAAGCCCCTTTCTAAATTTTCATCAATTCTGATATATATATTGCCCAAGTTGTTTATAAGACCACTAAAAAAAATTCATGAATCTAATGGAAAGCCCTATTGAAGGTAGTGCCCTCACAAATTTGAATTCTGACCCACAATATCTATTGCAATTGGTTGAAGAATTTGGTAAAACACTTTGGTTCCCCTTGACTGTGATTAACTGTCAATTCTCAGATGCGCTATGCATTGGTATACTGCTGTTCATAGTTTTTTAAAGTATTTAATATAATCTTTGCATAAGCCTTAACATTCCATAATGAAAGTTCTATATCATAATAATCAAAGGAGACAAGATAATATCAGACTTATAATTTTAATCAAATGAAAGTGAACATGCCTAGAAAATTGTTGAAGTTATCAGCTGCTTGCCTAGTACTGTGTACTCTTTACAAAATGATAGTGGAACAGCAGTGAATCATTGGTGAAATGGACAATATTTGGTGATGGAATGAACGCCCAGCTTGAAGTGTACTCATTCCCAGGTTTGAAATTTCAATGCACAACTATCCAAACACATTAATATCAGTCCCAATGTTCTTCCTGAAGATGTCTGTAGAGATTTCCTTGGTTGTTCCTGTAGCTGGCAGCTTTGAGAAGTATTGGGCACCCTTTCAATATGGTCACTATTTGAGAAAGAAGACAAGAGATATATAATATAAAGATAGCCTGTAAAAGGTGCCTCCTTTATGTCATGTTTTCCTAAATATTGGTGTGCCCCCACTTTTACAGAACCCTCAGTCCTCTGCTATGTTGAGCTGCCAATGGACTGCGCCCTCCTCATGTGTGTTTGGGGATGTAAGTGCGTCCTCTTCTAGTTGGTATACCCTTTCTTCACAAGATATGGCAAGATAAACCCACTGTCAACCAACACTCATACAGATATGGAAATGATATGAGATGAGAAATTGGAATAATGTGCCCTCACAAAGAGAAACATGATTCCCAGTGCGTCTTCCTTTGAACTGGTAAAGCCCACTTCATACAAGAGTACCCTCTCAAGCTCACCACTGAAATGACTAATAAGGTAACTCAAACTCAGAACTGAAACTTAGAAAAATTTCAAATCCACGGCAATGAAGATCATGAGAGAAATCTGAGATGATCTCTCCTCAACAAATGGCTAGGATAGGCTAATGAGTCGCTTAGACTATAGCCTACCTAAGCCTATACCCTTACATCCTAGCCTCGGCCCTCTATTATAGTAAGCCTATACCATTCATTTATCCCATGGTCATGCCCAGAAATCTACCTAAGGCACTCATCTAGCCCTAATGTCATTTCTAAGACTAACACCTATCACCCTAAGCTTCTATCTCTCTAACACTAAGGCCTTAATATCCTTAACTCCTACCTAAACCTACCCCATACTACCGCCCTTTATACAGTGACTGTAAAAACTTGTTGGCAGCACCAAACATTTGGAAAACCCACTATAATTTAACTTATAGTATACCTAGGATTCCCTCCCATCATCCTAGCACCATTGCACTTAGATTGGGCAGGAACATTGAACATATTGGTTAGCTGAGAAATCCTCAAACCTGGGGACTAACAAGGTATTCTTATAAATCCAAGGCCCTTGTCACATTTCTTTTGGGACATGGCACTTGTTAGCGAATGGAAACAGAAAAAATCCTTTGGTAAGGGTTCTGGTTTGGACATAGTGCCAACCAAAGGCCCCCCGGGGTTCTCTATCGCGATTCGCAGCTACAGATTATAGCTTCAGGGGGAATATGCCCTGTAAAATACCCTAGCAGGGTTTCTTCTATATAAGCATACACACAGTATCATGCTGATCAACTGGGTTTTCTATAGTAACATAGCTGTCAGTTTTGTAATGACCATGTTGAATTCTAGAGAGTCATAAATGTAGAACAAAACACAAAGTAAAGATCAATCCAGGGAGCATATTTTCCTTGTAAGCAATCTATAGCTGAAGTTGCTTATGTGAACACCATTAAACTCTATTATAAAAATAGGCTCAAACATATTAGGCCAAATAGATATTCTATCAAGATCAACATCTGTCCCCTCAGGGTCTGGTGAGGCTTCTACATTGCTCTCCTCAACCATTAGCACCAAGTGTCATGTCAAGTCGTCCGTCATCTGATTTTTCAACTCGGGTTGTTTTAGGAGCATACCTTGTAGTAATTACTAATATTTTTCTTGGATTCACACAAGAATGGTTTCATTTTGGCAAGTTGTTGCATCTCTCCACTTGCTATGCTATTATTTTATAGTTCCACTAAACAATAAAGTTGATGAATTATGGTTAAGTCTTATTGATTGTTTAACATCTTTTCATGCATAACAAGTTTGGAGTAAAGAATATCAAAATAGTGTACATGAGCTAACATTTGCACTATACTTACAAGTCATCAATATGATATAGGCTCTCATTTTTGTCACATGTTCTCACGACTGGTCATTTGTAGACCGACCTGATCTTATGCTTATGACTATATTTGTTATTTCCCACCACATATGTAACATTTGAATCGATTTCGGTATCTCAAAGTTTGTCCTCTTCCTCTTCCTTTTAAACCCTCTCTTTCTAAAGTGTTTGGATTCACCTCTTGACCTTCCTCAGTCTCTTCATTCTTGGTATATTATGAGGATCTTCCTCTTCCTATAAAGGATTCAAATTCACCTTTATTTCTTATTAAATTAACATTTCCTCGACTAGGTTTCTCTTCGTCATTTAAAGCATATGGATATGTTTATCTATTGCATGCAGCGGGACTAAGTCCAACTCACCCTGTAGTTGTAATCATATTCCATTTATGTATATAGCAGCAGGATGATTACAAAAGTCTTGCATATATTTTCTTATCTACATCTTCAGAGACAATTGTACATATTCTAAAACAAACAATTACCTTTGGCTCAAATTCTAGAACTGTTTGAACAACTTTTGCAGACAATTTGAGTAAAAACTTGGCTTTAATATCCTTTTGAATCTTGGGAAAGAATCTGACCTTTTATTTACCTTGCCTTCTTGGGGTATTTTAAAGGTTATCACATAATAAAGTAGCATGTGATTTCATCCTTACCACACCAAACTTTTCCCTTATTGGATCATCTTCATGCAACATGACCACCCATGAAAAAGCCTCTGTATTATGTTCTAGTGCAGCTTCCCAATTTTCATCAACACTTTTCTATGGAATAGCCTCTTCAATCCTTTTCTGTGCTTCAACATCAAATGGATTGCATTAAGGAGTGTGATTTCTCCCTATTTTTATCTTTTGTTCAAGCTGCAGCCTTTGCTGGTGTTGTTGTCTGAGACTATTTTGAAAATGATCCAAGTTATCCCCAAGAACAGCCTGTGCAAATGTTGGATCTCCCTCCAGGAACTGGTTCATAAGATGTGGAACATTTCGAATGTGCTGAGCTTGCAAAATATCGTGTTCGTCTTGTGGATGACTGCCAAACATACGTGGTATAACTCTTACTATCTGGTGCACACAGCTCAAGTGATATTTTCCGTCATTTCCAGCATAAGTCTGAAACAGAGTCCCAAAGAAACATTGTTTGGCTGTTAGTTAAAGCAGTATGTTTGTGAACTGTCATAAGTTGTCAACCAAAATAGTAGTGATACCCCAAAGGGAAGATCTCAAGTAAAAAACATAATCTCTGGCAGTTAATAGCCAACTATTGCACTCTCTGCAAGTGCTGCCTGCTCATAGCCTGTCCTTTCTCTGGATTGCCGATGTCTGCATTCTTCTCATAAAATGCTTTGAGAGCATTCTTTCTCCTTTGAAGAAAAATCCACTTCTTGTGCCCCCATTGTCACAACTAGGAAAGTTGCCAACTAAATAAAGGCCCCCATAGTCCCATGGCTCTGCAATTATTTTGCACTTAGAAAGCACTGGGTCCTTTGCAATGGCCTTAACAATAGGAGGAGCATTAAGAGGAGCCCCATCAAGTTCACGACATAGAACACCTGCACGGTCAAAACATAATCCATTGACATGATATCAAAATTCTCCGAAGCAGTATGTATGGGTGTCTAAGACCATAATATCCTCTGTTAACAAATTACTCTGTGTGAAGTGATCATCACAGCTCCTCATCTTCATTCTCAGGCTCCAAGTTGCTTGAATGCATATCATCTAAAACTCCAACAACTTGTGGCTCAAAACCCATGTTAATCATGCGATCTCCAATAATTGAAACAACTCTAATATCCAAATAATGAGCAAATAGTCTCCTCTTATATTTCTTGTGCAAGTCCTCTTGTTCGAGCCATGACTACTGCATATGGTCCTTCAGCTTCATTTTCCTCTGTCATAGGTGGTAGCCCTGATATGTAAGTTAACATGGGAAATACAAATGCCGTAGTCTTTCCAGATCCTTTTTTGCCACAGGTACCTGCACTCAACCAGTCATGCTACTGCTACTTTGTGGACACCCCTGTCAAATTGAGGGGTAACACCTGGTTCGCAAGATAAATTTCATTAGTAGTGGTGCAACAATCACTATCTATGTTGTTTGTTAGGTCACATTTTTTCATTTCAGACAAAAGAAAAGTTAAAACTATTTTCAATAGTTATTGAACGACCAAACCTTTTGTTTCATTTCTGAGATTGACAAAAGCCAAGGGAGAACTTCCTCTTCCAGTTACACTAATATAATTCCATTTGGCATTGTCACTAGCCATTTTTTCCTCTTTACTTCCTTTCAAAGATACATCAATGCCTTTTGAATGAGAAAACCTATTTTGTCATGGTTTATATGGACCTGTCTAAGGTGAGTCCAACATCTAGTCAATTCAAGTTAATTTTAACTAAATCTTGCAACTATCTTTGCTCATGCATTAAGAACACTGTTCACTTCACGAGTCTCCCTGGGTGGCCATTGTGTTTATCATTGCTTTAATGGAAAATTGGTTAACAATTTCGTAAATTTTTTAGTTGGCTCTTATATATGTATAATGTTGGTCAACTCTCTCACGCAATTTTGGAATATTTTATATCCTTGGAAGTAACAAGCTGAGAGTCCTGAAGATATTTGGTATACTTCTGTATTTATCATATCATATGAGAAATTAAGGAGATTGTTTACATTCTTCCCAGTCACTTTATTTGTGATATCTCTATCAGACCACCCATAAGCCTCTTATTCAGTAAGTATATGGAAAGCACTCTCTTGATAATGAACAAAATATAAATTCCATGGTTCAAATTTCCAAGGCATGATTGCTATTTCCTACAACAGTTTTTGGAAAATTTACAGGCTTCGCATTTCTGATAGTGGGAGTGAAAGCAAAGCAGGAGAGGGAAATGCCAATGTTCAAAAGTTTCTGGGAACGTTTTTTATATTATTATATTTTAATATATTTTGATGCATATATATTCTAGAGAAACATGCAAAATGTCAATTACTTTCAGAAAACATGAGAAAA
>LPNX010406523.1:14656-37407 GCA_001517045.1 Pseudotsuga menziesii
CGATTGATGTTCTTTCTATCGTTTCTCTAGATCAACATAATATTTTGGAATTCTTCTACCAATGTCACTTAATCTTGCAGCCTATTGCACATTGTGCACTGTCATGTTAGTATTGTTCTGTTTTGGATAGTTTCTTAAAACGTGTCATTCACCACATCCCCAATAATTCAAGGGACATTTAACTTACTCATTTGACCTTTTACTCATGAAACTGTAAGGATTATCCCCATTCTGATTTGTTGGATTATTTTTGTAATTGTTCACTTGATACGCTATATTCATGCTCCTAAAAGGTGCTAGTTTGAAACCTTTCTTACGTTGGTTGAATATATCATGTTTCTTTTCCTTCCATGCTCTTGGAGTTAAAAATTTCTACTTGTACTTTTAATAGCTTAATATGGCTTTCTACAATTTTTCTTCAAGACTCTTGGGGATGTCAACTTCAATCATGTCCTTATACGGAAATGGTAAACAACTCAAAAAACTTTGAATTTTTACCTTGTCATCCTGGATGTACGATACATACCACAATAATTCCAAGGGATTGTTGATGAGCTCTTCCATGGCGATTTGTCCTAATTTTAATTCATAGAACTCTTTTGTCTTTTTTTTCAAAGTAACTTTCAAACATGTATTATTTCTTGAAATCCTTCCACTCTATATTTTTCCATTTTAGTCCCTTAACAAGTTTTAAGTCCTGCCACCATATCTTAGCTTTTCCATTTAGGTTGTATATGTCCATGTGGGATTTCATATTATTGGAGTAATCGTAAACATTAAAATCTTTCAACGTCCCCAGGAGCCAAGGCTCTGCTTCAGCTCTAGTCTTAGTCTCCCCATTAAAGGTTGGGGGTTTAATTTTCCTGAACTCCCCCAATAACTGAACCCGGTACTTTCTTTTCCTCTTTGATAAGTTGTTTCGATTCTCATCATTACTAGATTTTGTACTTTTAGCTTTCTATTTACTTGCAGAATTTTCAATCTTGTTGGTACTTTATTATGAAGTTAATGGTAGTTGAAAATTTTGTGGTGTCCTACTAGTCTTCCATTTCTTAATTTCAGAAATATTGCGTAGTAACACCTCATTTTATTCGTTCTACTCTTTTTCTTTCATCGCCTTTCTGTTATCTACCTTATATATTTTCATTTTAGCTATATGCCTTATAGCTTTTCATTTTAGCTATATGAATTCTTAGCTTTAGGTGTGCACAAATTGTTTTCTCCTATAAAATATGTACATTACCCATCCTTGCTTTTGTTTATATATAAATATGTTGTTATATATATTCTGATTTTTTCTATTTATGCAAAAGATAGTTTTTAAGTAGTTAGCTTCTGTGTTTTATGTTATTCTGGGGATTATCTTCATTGACAGTTTAGTGCAAGGAAATACATTTCTGAGTATGGATTTTTCCTTACTATTATGCTGCAGGGAAGAAAGATACTTAAGCTAGAAAAATGGTGAGCGGATTTTGATAGTGAGGGAAGGCCTGTGGGGTTCCAGAAGGCTCTCAAGACAATTTTTTTTGTGGATAGTTTTCTTCCTCGGTTGTAAATCTTTTCAAGACCTTAATCCCTTACATGTGCTTTTATTGTTGCTTGTTGATATATATGACTAGACAACTTTTATTGTATATCTCAAAATTCACTGATGTTTCTATTGTTCAATGGTTTACATAAAAAATAGTGAATCTATTGCTTTGGGTGATGGATGGACTCACTATGTTAGAGGATGTGAGGTTGTTCATGTCATATTGAACAATACTTTAAGTTATACTTTAAAAAATGTTCGATATGTTCCTAACATGAGAAAAAATCACGTCTATTAGTGAGATAACTAGGAACCCTAATCTTTTTCTAAATTTTCAAGGAAGCAAATATATGGTCACTACTCTTGTGATAACAAGATGACTGTAGTTCGTATTGGTGAAAAAGGTTGTATATATTGATTGATATAAAAACAACAAAGGCACATGCACCAGCTGTGGTAGAGAATACAAATGCACTCTGGCATGAAAGGTATGGACACCTAAGTTATCAATATTTATCTGTACTTAATAAGACTAATATGGTGGATGGTCTTCCATCCATTTAGGATTGTTAGAGGTATGTGCAGGATTGTTAGAGATATGTGCAGGCTTCCAGTTATGAAAACAACATTCTTTCATTTGATACTGACAATAAAACATGGCAATCCAAAGGAGTTTTGGACCTAGTAAATGTTGATTTGCATGGTCCAATGAAGCCACCTACAATATCTGGAGCTAAGTATTTCCTACTACTGGTTGATGAATATTCAAGGAAAATGAGGGTTTGTTTTATTGTGCTGAGAGGCTCTCTACAACCCAGTATGGGGGAGATCTTGTAACATGATGTAACGTTACTAACATGTCGGCAAAAGATAATAGTGATAGTGAATATTATGGGAGAGATCTTGTAACGTGATGTAACGTTTGTAACATGTTGACAAACAATAATAGTGATAGTGATAGTGAATATGTTGGCCACAAAAACAATCTAATATGGGGGAGATGTTGTAATCTTCCTACCTAACAAAACAATAAAAAAGTAAAAATTTAATTATCCGTAAAAAAAATATGTGGGTCAAGAAAAAAACACAAAATTGAATTATCCGCAAAAAAATGTTGTCTTTGCACATGGTTTTAAAGCCATGTGCAAGGCATTATAAACAACCCATGGTTTTATTGTACATGGTTTAGGAGGGCCTTGCAAATGGTTTTAAGACCATGTGCAATGCCTCCTAAACAACCCATGATTGTAGGAGGGCCTTGCAAATGGTTTTAAGACCATGTGCAATGCCTCCTAAACAACCCATGATTGTAGGAGGGCCTTGCATATGGTTTTAAAACCATGTGTGGGGAACTAATGCAATGTTCGTTCCTAACAAAATAAAAAATATTATATGTCGGCCATAAATAATATTAAATATTAATAATAATAAAATTATATGTGGACCTTAAATAAAAATATGTGTCTTTTGGTTTGAATCAAATCAATGGATACCTAAGAAGAGGTTTGCACCTTGAGAGATTTGATCCATATCGGCGCTTGATAGAGCCTAGGATTTGGATCTACGCTGGTGAATAACAAGTCAAATTGTTGTTTAAAGTTTGTAACATGAAAACCTTTAGTAGAGAAACAAACAAGTAAACAACTCAACGCTTTAGGATCTGATAATGGAGGTGAGTTTGTTTAAACTTAGTTCAAAGAATTTTGCAAAAAGGGAAGGTATACATAGGCAGTATACCACTCCATACACTCCACAACAAAATGGAGTCATCGAAAGGAGGAATAGGATAGTTGTGGAGATGGCAAAGTGCATGGTGCACATGTAGAATGTACCATAGCCATACTGGGAAAAAGTAGTGAATGAATTGGTTTAAATCGTTAACAAAAATCCTTGTAAAGCTTTGTAGGATATCACTCTTGAGGATTCATGGTTAGGTAGAAAACCCTTTGTAAGATATTTTTCATATTTTTAGTTGTATTGCCTTTGCAAATATTCCCAAGGAAAAACGTTCCTAATGAATAACTGGATGTCTCTACGAACAAAATTGTGATTAATAGAGATGTTGTAGATGAGAAAATATCATTCTTCTGTGATAATGGTAAATCTATGGATAGTACTAAGCAGTGTGTGGGAAATTGTTCCTCATTCAAGAACAAGTTCTGGTGTTGAAATCAAACAGGACTTGGAGCTAGAAACATCAGAGGAGTCAAGTTCCAAGTAGGGGTTTGGTGAAGAAGAGGGGGATTCTCAATATTCACAACAGAGAGGGATTCTTGACCTTCACATCAAGATCAAAAGGGCCAACAAAGGAAATGGAAGTGGTATTATACCATGATGGAAGGATATTGAGAAGATGAGTTGCCAAAGGCACTATAAGGACAGACTACATGATTGAGGCAACAAATTGTGCAAGGTAGTGAGCAAGTAAATTTTGCTCTAACTTCTGTTGTTTTTATGCCAGGTATTTGAACCTAGCACATTTGGAGAATCCAAAGGAAAACTTGAATCGAAGGCTTCCATGAAAGTGAAATATGATGCATAGATGAAAAACAAGACTTGGGTGT
Organism: Pseudotsuga menziesii; assembly: GCA_001517045.1. Taxonomy (NCBI): domain Eukaryota; kingdom Viridiplantae; phylum Streptophyta; class Pinopsida; order Pinales; family Pinaceae; genus Pseudotsuga; species Pseudotsuga menziesii. The sequence goes on from LPNX010406523.1 coordinate 18,752, forward strand.
TGTCAACATTGCCTTTAGGGAAGAAAGCAATTGGTTGTAAATTGATTTTTAAAGTCAAATATAAATCACATGGTTCTTTGGACAAATACAAAGCTTGTCTTGTTGCCAAAGGATATCCATAAGATGAAGGGGTGGCCTGTAAAGAAACCTTTGCCCCCGCAACAAAATTGGTAACTTTTCGATTAGCTATCTCCATTTTTGCTCATTCTGGATGGAAGATATACAGATGGATGTTAAAAGTGCCTTGATGTAACTGCATGGGTTTCATTTTTTTGGAAAGAAACATCTGGTTTGTTGGTTGGTAAAGTCCTTGTATGGACTCAAGCAGGATCCTCTAGCCTGGCATTTCAAACTTGATCAATACCCTAGAGATTCTAGAATTAGAAAAACCTATTATGAACACTCTTGCTACGTCAAAAATAGTGGTGATGATATAGTGATCTTATTTTGTCTGTGTTGATGGTCTTCCCATCACCAAAAGTAGTTCCAACAAGATTCATCAGGTGAAATTTGATATTTGATCTATTTTTGAAATTACTGATTAAAGCCTGCTTCATTATTGTTTAGGTGCAGAATTTTTGCAATATAAGCACACAATATTTTTATCACAAGTCATGTATGCCAAAGAACTCTTCAAAAATTTCAGAATGGCTGAATATAATCCTACATCTACACCTATGGAAGTTGGCATAAAACTCTCAACTTTCACGGACTCACCACTAATCAATGAGTCATTGTATTGGAAATTGGTTGGTAGTTTGATTTATATTACTACCACCTAATCAGATCTATGTTTTGCAGTGCTTTGTCTCTTTCTCAATTCATGTCTAATATTGAAGAGTTACATTGGCAAGTTGCAAAATGAGTCGGTCAATATTCAAAGGGACCCTTTACTTTGGAATTCTATATTAGAGATCTGTTGACTCCATGGTAGCAAAGCATATTGATTTCAATTGGGTAGGATCAGTTGATACAAGGAAGTCAGAAACAAGTTATGTGTTCACTCTTGGTTTATGAAGGTAATTTCATGGAAAAGTAAGCTACAACCTACAATTGCCTTATCCTCCATTGACATAAAATACAAGGTACACTTCAGTAGAGGTTGTGAGGCAATGTGGTTACGAAGAATATTGGTTGATCTTCAACTTAACCAAGCAGTGCTAGCCTTGCTTTTCTGCGACAATCAGAGTGCTCTCAAAATGGAAAAACATTCAATCTATCATGCCATAACTAAGCATATTGAAGTTCATCACAATTACATCAGATAGTTGGTTGATAATCAAGACATGTTCCTTTATCATTGTCCTACACCAGAGCAAACCATTGACATAATGACAAAACCACTTGGTAATGATAAGTTTACTCATATTGCCATGTTGTTAAAAAGAAAGCTAACTCCCGCTAGATTTTCATAATGGTGTAATGAGCTAACACACATAAGATTTCGCTCATAGTGCCATGTTATAAGGAAAGCTAACTCCACATAGATTTTCATCATGGTGTAATGTATTTGATGACAATGTAGCAGTGTTAGATGGAAATCTATTTTATGAAAGATAACACACATTAGCTTTTACTCATCGTGCAATGTTTTAAGAATGAAAGCTAACTCCAGCTAGATTTCCACCATGGTGCATTGTTATTGATGACAATGTGGCTGTGCTAGATGGAAAACTACACTATGGAAGCTTACACACATTAGATTTCACTCACCGTGCAACGATTTAAGGATGAAAGCTAACTTCAACTATATTTCCAACACAACATAATGTGATTGATGACAATGTGGTTGTGTTACATGGAAAAATACCATATGAAAGCTAACACACATTAGCTTTCACTTATCGTGCCACATTGTTAAAATCAAAGCTAACTTCAGCTAGATTTTCATCATGGAGTAATGAGCTAACACAGATAAGCTTTCCCTTATAGTGCCATGTTGTTAGAAGGAAAGCTAACTCCAGCTAGATTTTCATCATGGTGTAATGTATTTGATGACAATGTGGCTGTGTTAGATAGAAAACTACCTTATGAAAGCTAACAGAGATTAGCTTTACTAACTTTGCAATGTTTTAAGAATGAAAGCTAACTCTAGCTAGATTTACATCATGGTGCATTGTGATTGATGACAATGCGGTTGTGCTAGATGGAAAAATACACTATGAAAGCTTACACACATTAGATTTCACTTACTGTGCAACGATTTAAGGATGAAAGCTAACTCCAGCTAGATTTCCAACACGGTGTAATGTGCTTGATGAGAATGTGATTGTGTTACATGAAAAACTACCTTATGAAAGTTAACACACATTAGCTTTCACTCATCATGCCATGTTGTTAAAATGAAATCTAATTCCAGTTAGATCTCCATCATGGTGTAATGAGCTAACACACATAAGCTTTCCCTTATAGTGCCATGTTGTTAGAAGGAAAGCTAACTCCAGCTAGATTTTCATCAGGGTGTAATGTATTTGATAACAATGTGGTTGTGTTAGATGTAAAACTACCTTATGAAAGCTAACCAACATTAGCTTTACTGACCGTGTAATGTTTTAAGCACGAAAGCTAACTCTATCTAGATTTCCATCATGGTGCATTGTGATTGATGACAATGTGGTTGTGCTGGATGGAAAACTACATTATGAAAGCTAACACACATTAGAATTCACTCAGTGTGCAATGATTTAAAGACGAAATCTATCTCCAGCTAGATTTCCATCATTGTGCAATGTGATCAATGACAATGTGGTTGTGTTAGATGGAAAACTACCTTATGAAAGCTAACACATATTATCTTTCACTCATTGTGCCATGTTGTTAGAAGGAAAGCTAACTCTAGCTAGATTTGCATCATGGTGTAATGTATTTGATGACAATGTGACTGTGTTAGATGGAAAACTACATTACGAAAGTTAACACACATTAGCTATTACTCATCGTACAACGTTTTAAGAGCGAAAGCTAATTCTAGCTAGATTTTCAACATGGTGCGTTTTGATTGATGATAATGTGGTTATGCTAAATGAAAAACTACATTATGAAAGCTAACACACATTATATTTCATTCACCATGCAACGATTTAAGGGATAAAGCTAACTCTAGCTAGATTTCCAAGACGGTGCAATGTGACAATGCGGTTTTGTTAGACGAAAAACTATCTTATGAAAGCTAACACGCATTATCTTTCACTCATCGTGCCATGTTAAAATGAAATCTAACTCCAGCTAGATTTTCATAATGGTGTAATGAGCTAACACACATAAGCTTTCACTCATAGTGCCATGTTAGAAGGAAAGATAACTCCACCTAGATTTTCATCATAACATAATGCATTTGATAACAATGTGGTAGTGTTAGATGAAAAACTACCTTACAAAAGCTGACACAAATTAAATTTTACTCACCGTGCAATGTTTTAAGAACAAAATCTAACTCCAGCTAGATTTCCATCGTGATGCATTGTGATTGATGAAAATGTGGCTGTGCTAGATGGAAAAATACACTATGAAAGTTTACACACATTAGATTTTACTCATCGTGCAACAATTTAAGGATGGAAGCTAACTTCAGCTAGATTTTTCAGCACAACGCAATGTGATTGATGACAATGTGGTTGTGTTACATGGAAAACTACCTTATGAAAGGTAACACATATTATCTTTCACTCATCGTAACTAGATTTCCTTCATGGTGCAATGTGGTTAATGACAATGTGGTTGTGTCAGATGAAAAACTACCTTATGAAAAGTAATACACTTTAGCTTTCACTAACCGTGCAATGTTTTGAGAATGAAAACTAACTCCAGCTAGATTTTCATTGTGGTGCATTGTGATTGATGACAATGTAGTTGTGTTAGATGAAAAACTTCCTTATGAAAGCTATCGCATGTTAGATTTCACTCACCATGCCATGTTGTTAGAAGGAAGCTAACTCCACTATATTTCCATTATGGTGTAATGTATTTGATGAAAATGTGGTTGTGTTAGATGTAAAACTATCCTATGAAAACTAACATAGATTAATTTTTAGTCACCATGCAATGTTTTATGAATGAAAGCCAACTCCAGCTAGATTTTCATCATGGTGTAATGTGATTGATGACAATGTGGTTCCGTTAGATGGAAAACTACATTATGAAAACTAACACACATTAACTTTCATTCATCGTGCAATGTTTTAAGAACATAAGCTAACTCTAGCTAGATTTCCAGCACATTCATATACATACATCAATAATATAAGTGCCATGTCCAAAGTCAAATAGGAATTTGGTGGTTTTATCTGAGTTGATATATGTCATTCTCTAATACTTCTTGGATCTCTTATTGTTATCTCTTCATATATATTTTATGCAATTTATATGTAAATTCTTTTTTGCTAGCATGCACAAGATGTAGGGGAACAATGTTTTGTGGCATACAAAAGGGATACCCTATTGTTTTGAATTATTGCAACTATATTACTTTTTTGAAAATACACTTCATATGGTTTAACCTTAATTACAAGCTACAATTCAAATGTGTTACAGAAATTGGGAGGAGTTACAATGGAAAATATAATTTTGACAAGAGGGGACTATGTTGACTTCCTAATTAATGGTCTAGTTATTAGACTATGAAGGGTTGAATCTACATACACTACATCTCATTATGGTGAGAAAGGCTTAATGTAGGATATGTTGTGGTTTTGATAATTGATGTCATTGAACCACATTTGATTGTGGAAGATGTTGATAAAGGGGAATTACATCCATGGAAGATCATAGATTTGAGGCATAACAAAGGTAAATCAAAATCTTGAAGCACATGTTAAATGTTTTTGATAGTACATTGCTTGTTTTATTGTGAATAAATGTAAGGCACTTGCAATAAGGTTTGAAGTGAGTTTTCCCTATTATTTGTTATTATAGTTGATATACATTTAATTGTACTAATACGTTGCATTCTGATTCATAATTATATTTTCTCGTGTAGACATTAAAGTGGTATCAAATTTGTACTAGTATATTAACTTATACTTAATAAATACAGTACTAACATTTTGAGTGTGCAGGTTTTATCAGTTTGTCATAATTGTGATTGATTTTCTGGATTGAATTGTGTGAACGTTTTTCAGACCAACGTTTTTAGTGGACACTCCACCCATGTAGAACCATGAAAAATTCATTTGTGGACTGAAAAGATTTCATATAACTTAATCCAGAAAATCAATCATTAAGTAGTAACATCATGTTAGCTTTAATTCATGTTAGACATTATCATCAAATGCATTGCATCATAAATACAATTTAATCCACGTGAGATTTAATGTTGATCATAATGCATTGCATGTAATATAATTATTATGGATGGAGATTTTTATAATGTGATAGGTGAATTGGTATATGTTGGACCCAAGTGCAACAAGCTAAATCCAAGATTCAATCCTATGATTGAAGTTGAGAAATGAAAGATGTTGCTCGTTAGATCATGAACTAAGGATGACAAGATGATTTGGATGGCAAAAACCACCTCATATATCTTTCAGAATGATGAAAATGAGACTCTTCATGTAAATGTTGATTGATGGAAGCCTAGTTCAGGGAAATACAAGGGAAATTTTAGAACAATATTGGGTACCAATCCTTCTTGAAACATGACTAGGATCTATTCCAGTTAATACCATAGTTTGGGCATGGATGCAAAAGAAAGAAGATTGCAGGAAGACCACAATAAATAAATGTGGTGTACAAGTTGTAATTGATTTGCTTGAATGAATATAAGGAGATTAGGTGGAGATTATTCATGAATGAAATTTTCTCATTGAACGAGATATTAATATACAAGAAGAAACACTTTTCAATGTTTGTTGTATATCAAATATTCTCTTCAAGCCTTTTTTTGAGGAATTTTATGTTATTTACTAATATGAAAATTTTGGTTCAACTTCTATGTTAATTCATGTGATGGTACTTTATGTGAATTAGATAACACCATTCAATTTTTAACTTTTCAATTTGTTTTTTACATAAAGTCGACATGTCACTATATAAAATGTGCATAATCATATTCAATAATGAACCTTAAAACATCTTCTAGACTTCCTCTGTGAATAAATGTAAGGCACTTGCAATAAAGTTTGAAGTGACTTTTCCCTATTATTTTTTATTATAATTGATACAAATTTAATTGTTCTACTCTGTTGCATTCTAATTAATATTATATTTTCTTCTGTAGACTTTAAAGTGGTACGAACTTTGTATTAGTGCAATATCTTATACTCAACAAAGACAAAGTAGTAACATTTTCAGAGTGTAGGCTTTCTAAGCTTGTCATCATTGTGAATGATTTTTTGGATTAAGTTGTCAGTGAGTTTTTCAAACCAACATTTCAAGTGGGCACTCCACGCATGATCGTTGGGGGAACAATGTAAAATTAATATTATATTTTCTTCTGTGACTTTAAAGTGGTGCAAACTTTGTATTAGTGCAATATCTTAAACTCAACAAAGACAAAGTAATAACATTTTCAGAGTGTAGGCTTTCTAAGCTTGTCATCATTGTGAATGATTTTCTAGATTAAGTTGTCAGTGAGTTTTTCAAACCAACATTTCAAGTGGGCACTCCACACATGATCGTCAGGGGAACAATGTAAAATTCATTATGGCTTGAAAACTTTTCACATAGCTTAATCCCGAAAATCAATAGCCAAGTATTAACATTTAATGTCAATACTACATAAGTTAATAATAATCACAACACAATATTAATATGTTGTTAAATAACTTTTTATTATGCAAGAAATTTCTTACACAAATTATTAATAATGCACTAGTCAAATATTTGTGACTTTAGTTTTAATACGTAAATATAAATATTAATGATAATTAAAGTATATCATTAAATACATTTATAGGTAAAATTTCTCACATAACTCTGTTATTCATGAAATCAACATTCATTAACTTAGTTTTTAATACAATAACCACCCACAATAATAATAATAAAATCATGTCTCTATTCTAATTCATAATTTATTTTAATCATTACTAAGATAAAATCTATTTTACTCTAAATCATAATATATTTTCTCCTCCACTATCAAGTGGTGGCAACTTTAAAAAATAAAACATCATATTAAAAAACAACTTAGACTTACTATGGTAACTCAATCTACACACATTAGTTAACATTATTTCAATTAAATGAAATTCCAAGATAATAATAGCAAAAACATTGATTATTAATGTCATTAAATAGTTTTTAAATGGGTCACTCTAAAATTGTGCCGACCTTCTATTAGTATAGGAACTCAACACCAACAATGTACTAGTTACCATATCAAATTATAATTCAATTTCTTAATCATAGTAACATATACAATATTAATGTCATTACATAAACTTAATCAAGTTACCATTTAATACAAACTATAGATAATATTAATAGAAATTATGTAAGGAATCAAAGTCTAAGATTTTCATCATTTTAAAAGAATTAAAGTCTAAGACTTTCATCATTTTGATTTGTCACAGAAGATTAGAAAGGTGTAATCTAGGTGTTAACACATTTCCTCTTCCCTCATGTTGTAAAGGGTGCTAGCTCAATGGAAGAGCACCTGCATTACAAGCAGGACGATGGTGGTTCGATTCCTCCGTGCCCTAACATAAATTAATAGATGATATAAAATCTTAATGATAATATAAATATTGTAAGATATCTATATTTTCAATATAAATATGCTCTTTTTAATTAAACACATTGTTCAAATACTTCATAAATAAATAATGAACACTTACAATAATTGGTTCAGTTGGTTTTCTCCCTTTCCTCTTGTATATGGAAAAAATTAAATTGTACTGCACTAATGCTATTCTAGTTCATAATTGATTTTGATTGTTAAAATGATTAATATTAATATATAAGGGAGGCTTTACTAACATCATTATCATTAACTAAATTTATAGGCAAGAAATTTCTCACATTAATCTATTATTCATAAAGTAAACATTCATCAACTTAGTTTTTAATACACTACCGCTACCAACAACAATAATAATAAATTATGTTGCTATTTTAATTCATAATTTATTTTAATCACTACAAGGGTAAAACTTAGACTTTTAAGTCATAAAATATTTTCTCGTTTTGATTATAAGTGGTGCCAACTTCCAAAAATAAAACAACATACTCAACAAAGAGATAAATAATTACTATGAGAATATTTATAATTGTTGTAGTAACAAATACAATGTTGGTATTATGTCATAAAATAATTTAATCAACTTAACATTTAATACAAACTATAAATAACATTAATAGAAATTATGTAAGGATTCAAAGTCTATGCCTTTCCCCATTTTGAAAGAACTCAATCTAGCGGAAGTTCTAAATTCTAGATCCACTAAATAATTACAAATTTAATGAAATATGTGTTCTGACATGCACTGGATTTTTACCTTCAGTTCATTGAACCCTTATTTTACACTTGTCTACATAGGGTCCATTCTTTTGCGATCCATTTTCAACAAGGGTGGCAGAATTTTACTGCAATAGCTATGTCCGGGATTGAAACTATAAATGATGCTACGAACAATACCAGGAAGGGATAGAGCTCATTTAGTAGAAGCCCCTGAACCCTGCAAGGGACCAATAATCATGGCAGAGAGCCTACCCACAACATCTCCTATATGTAGACACGAGAAATGACACCTGAGGGAGAAAAAAGAGATGAGGGATGCACAAATGGCATCTTGCACCCAATCTCTCCAATTACAAAATATGGAGAGGAATGAGGGGAGAAAGGAAAGAAGCATAAGAGGTCCACAGGTATGATCGAACCTTCACAGATCTCAGTAGTCAAGGAATGCTGCACCTCATTGTCGAGGGAACCACTAACAAGAAGAAAGAAAAATGACTAGTTTGAGGTAGGAGAAAGATGGTATAAGCCCCAAGGGAGAGCCATCGTACGAGTGGGGGGTTGGGCAGAAGCGTGAGAACTAAATGCACCATTAAGTCTGAAGACTGACTTAAATTGAGAGGGAATTGGATTATGGATGGGGGGAGATGGAGACCGTCTGTCCCTTTGCATAATGCATGGGCTACTAGCTAGAAACAAGGCCATAACCAATACAAAACTTTGCTCAATATTTTTCCCGAGACTTTGCAATGACGAGAGAGAGCCTTGGGTTGTGTTAGGGAATAGGTTTAGGACTAACTTCTTCATTGTTTAGTGAAGTGAAACCTTCAGGGAGAGAGGAACCTATATTTTCTAGAGCATCTTCCTCAGTGTTGTTCACTCTTAATATGTGGACGTAGTTGATGCTAGCAAGAAGTGGAAATTGAGTGATCCTTTTATACAACCTTCTACATTTGATGGATCATGTTGAGTAGCGAGTTATCATTTTGAGGATAACATGTGGTGAGTCCCGAAAGACTAGCAGTCTTGAGATGGTTCTATTGTCTGGAATTTCTAATCCCTGGAGAAGATCCAGACACTTAGCCTCATTGTTTGTCTTTTGTCCCAATCCCCAAGTGAAGGGTTTTACCATTTTTCCTCTAGGTTACAGGATGACCCCCCCCCCTCCCACCGGCACCTTCCTCCCTATAATTTCTTCTTGAGGCACCATCAAAGAATAAGGAAAAAGAGTTCTGCTCTTGAATCCATCGAAAAAGATCATCAAAATTTTTCCTTATCTCCCAAGGCTAAATGGAGAGTAAATTTTCTGACTAAAGGGAACTCCTTTCAAGGAAGGTACTACACCATCTGGATACTTGAGCAGATAAGTCCTTCGATTTTGGAAGACCACTCCCTCTTGAATCCAATTTTTCTGCTGACATACCAATTTTTTTTGAAACTATCTGATTTAAGACCACTTTATCACCTTTGAAAATTTATCTATTCCTAGCCAGCCAAATCTGCCAACATATATTTTTGGGGATAGTCTTCCACAACTGCTTTAGAATGGGTTTCTTCCTAAGAGAACCTAGGAAGAGACTCTTCCAAAAAACGAGGAGTTATCCAAGGGATTTCGGAGGCCTGAAATGGGCACATATAGGATGTAAGGTGGACCTCCATACTTGAAGAGAGATTTTGCACTAAAGGAAAACATGGGATACTGTCTCTGAGTCAAAATTACATAGAGCACATCGAGAGGGGGCTTTTATTCCTCTCTTTCTGAGGTTTTCAGCAATGAGCAATTTATTATGCATTAACAAATAGATAAAGAAATTAAATTTGGGAATGCAATATGGATTCCAAACCTTTTTCCAAATATTTTTAGTAGCAATGGATGTATCAGTTTGTAGCAGGTTGTATCCATCCTTGACAGTGTAATTACCATTGTTTCCCCAACCAATGGCATCTATGGAGGTCTTGCTGATAGGAGCTAAGCCATAGAGGGATGAGAGCAATATATTAACATCATATTTTAGATACTCAGGTGGATCAAGTGTTCTCCACGCTTTCCTATTATCATTCTGATCCCAAGTGGATAATTCATAGAGGGTCAATATACCACTACCACTAGCCCATTTGGAGAGATCCTACAATGCATGGACAGAGGATAAAGGGGGGTGCTTAAGAATTCTGTCAGCCCATCTTTTGATCATCTTTCCATTGCCAGGAATCCAATAAAAGTCAATTTGTATCAGTCTAAGTGAGGCTTTACATAGCTGCCAGATCAAAGTGTCATTTCCTTCCCAAGGATGATTGAGAATTTTGGACCTGGGATTCCTTATGTATTTTTTTTATTATGACCTATTTCCACGAGTACTTGCTTCATGTTGCCATTCTCTAGACCAATTTAGCACCTAGACATTTATTCATTTTCTCCTGGTCTCTTATTCCTAGTCCCCCCTTGAGTTTAGGGGCTTTAATAGTAGACCAATTTACCAGATGGAATTTTTTGTTTTGAACTTTACCTCCCTTCCATATAAATTTTCTTATTTCCATGCAAATGTTGTTTGTGACTATCTTGGGGACCAATATAAACGAGCTTGTGTAAATGGGGTATGATGATAGGATTGATTGAAAGAGAGTGGTTTTCCCTACTATATTGATCCATCTAGATCCCAAGAAGTGAATCTTTCTTTTGATCTTTTGAATAACGGGAGTCCACATAGCAGAAGAGAAGGAGTTTTTAGTGATGGGGATCCCCAAATATTTGAAATGAGTCTAACCATGGATTACTTGGATGCTAAGAATATGAGAAATGTCTCTAAAGGTATTTAAATTGATATTCCACCCGTAGAGGTTGCATTTGTCCAAATTTGCCCTACTACCCGAGGAACAGAGAATGAGATCAAGGGACCTAAGGAACTTCCTCGAAATCTAAGAGGATGCACTTCCCAGTAGGATGGTATCATCAGTGAAGAGAGCATGGTGGATAGACCTATTTTAAAAGAGAGTCCTGTAATTTGTCCCTCCTCAAGGAGCCTGTTTAGTCTTCTGCTCAGAGTATCAGCTACTGGAATATAGAGGAAGGGGGAGAGGGGGCATCCTTGCCGAATTCCTCTTTTAGATTTGAAAAAATTGGAGGGCTTGCCATTTATTAGGGATGCTATCCAAGGGGAACTTATGTAGGCTTGAATTTTCTTGACAAATATATGTGGGAAAACAAACTTTTCTAGGATCAAAACAATGAAATCATGACTTAAACGATCGAAGGCATTGGCTAAATCAAGATTAATGGCCATTCCCGCTTCTCTCTTTTTCATACTAGAGTGTATATATTATTTTAAAAGGAAGATGTTATCACTTATATGATGGAATGAGATGACCCCTCCCTAATTTGGAGATATTAGGGAAGGGATAATGGCCTTAAGTCTAAGAGATAGGACCTTGGAGAAAATCTTGTAAGAAGCATTACAAAGAGAGATTGGCCTGAATCGCTTTATAGAGGTAGGGTTGGGATATTTAGAAATAAGGGAAAGTGAGGTGGACTTGGTTTCCCCTCCCATATATCCTTTGGAAAACCCGGAGATAAGGTGCAGCAGATCCTTTTTAATTATTTAGTAATGCATCCTACAGAAGCAAATTGTAAAGCCATCTGGTCCAGGGGATTTATCTAGATGGAGGGACTAGATGGCCTTCTTAACTTCCTATTTAGTGATAGGGGATTATATAAATTTGTAGTCCTTGGGGCTAACAAGAGAGTGGGTATCCCTAACCATTTCCCCCATATCTTCTTACAAAACTTCCTCTTCATCATTGTAAATATTTTCAAAAAAAATTCTTACCTCAATGATGATGTATGCCTAGTCTATAATGGTGGTTCCATGATCCTTGTTTAGCTCCCTTATCATATTCCTCCTCTATCATTATTTGAATTGATTTTGGAAAAACTTGGTATTTTTATCGCCTCCCAATAGCCAAAGTTTTATGGACCGTATCCTACAGCTTTGTTCTTCCTTCCTGATAATTGTTTGTATTTTTTTCTCAAGCTCAATTTCCTGAAATAGGATTTCTCTGGTTACTTCCCCTTGCTCCATAATTTCTTGTATAATTTTGATTTGCTTGACAACTTCAATATTTCTTAATTTAGGTTCTTGATAATGCTTTGTGACCCATTTCTTGAGGGAAATCTTAACCTGTTTCAACTCTTTCTCCTAGATAAAGGTGGGAGTGCCCAAAATAAAGCAGTTCTAGGCATTGCAGATAATGTCCCAAACTCCCTTTGACTCCAAACATAGATGATTAAATAAAAATGGGAGTGGCCCAAGTTTCCCCACGGAGGAAAGGAAAAATAAAATAGGTTTGTGATACGAGATGGACGAGAAGAGGGGCTTGGAATCTGGGATGGACAAGTTCTTGAGAAGGTGGGTGCTAACAAACATTCTATCTAGTATTGTTGTGATGTTCCCAGTACAAGCCTTTTATTGTTCCAAGTGATGTTACAATTTCTAGATTTGATATCTGATAAGCCCCATAGAGAGGTCAGATCCTCCACTATTTCCCCAAATGGTTCCCTTATTTTGGAGCCCCCCCTGTGTTCATCTGTCGAGATGGTGACACTGAAATCACTAGCAATAAAATAGGGGATATGTTTTTCCCTTCAGATTGATCTTCCAAGGAATTCCAAAAGGTCTCTTTTTGATCCTGAACTGTGGGGCCATATATGTTCCCAACCCAAAGCACTTCCTTATTTTCCTTGTTTTCAAGCTCTACAAAGAGCCAATTCCATTTTCAATAGCTGAACGCATTGTAAATTTCTCCCCATCCCACCAAGTGAGAAGGCCTCCTAAGGCATCTATCACACTGATTGATTTCCCTTCACCTTTTTCCCAGATTGTTTTCATAGTTGAAAGACTGCCTTCGACTGTCTATTTTGTCTTCTGGATGAGGAGGATGGAGTTGGATTCCATTGTTTTTATTCTTTTGATAACTTCTATTTTCTGGAGACCTCCTAATCATCAACAATTCTAGGAGACCAGTTTCATTATTTTCTATACTGGTGAAGTGCCCTTTCCCTCTCCTTTTCCTCTTCTTCGGCGCTAAGAATTTATTTGTTAGCCTGGGGTTTTCTTACCAAGAATTATAAATAAGACTGCTTTCATGTTAATCTATCTTTTGCAGCTTCATATTCTCTAATTGTTTTGTTGTATTTCCTTCCCCTTCTAGCTTGAGGCTCTTATTCTTCACTGTAATTTTTAGAGGTTTCCTTTGTATTTTATTTTTCCCTTGATCGAGTGATTGAATATGCAGTGTTTGCAAAGGATTCATGTCTTAATTTAGGGTGATTTTGAATAGGAATATCCTGAACCAAAGGTTCATTCTTCTTTAAAGTGGACGCTTCTTTTGGGGATTCCTCCTCCTAGGGAATGATAATTTCCTCTACTTCAATAGGTAATTTAATCAATCTAAACTTTTAATATGATATATAGACGAAATTTAAAAAATGCTATACAATATTCACGCTCCATATCTAATATGAATACACTCGTGAATCATGCAAAGTCACATCAGTTAATTACAACACTAAATAATATAATTTACAAACATATATCATTTTCAACCACATAAATTGTATTATGTGAATGCCAAATATTACAATATCTATAATTTTCAAACTTAATATCCACTAATGTACTCATAATGGTCCATGACAAAAACTCTCTCCATACTTTCCATGAAAATCATCTACATCAATGAATTTTCAAGATATTACAATGGCCACTAAGTGAAACTTATTTCCTTCTCCTTCAAATAGCTACATTGTGAATATCAAGAGCTTGTGTCTCTTCTATCATATTGAACCAGGATGGTGAAACACATGACAATCAAACACAAAAGCAATAAAAGTTCATTTTAGATAAGCATAAAATCATGTTTTCAATGTTAACACACTCATATAATGACCAAATACAATGAGGGCTACATAATTACTTACGAACCCCTAAGCATGAAACCACAAATCTATATTAATGTTGTAATAATGTAATGCATTTTATACACTTTCATCAATGGTTTTCAATCCAATAAAATGTGCCACAACATCATATGTACACCATAACAAAGAAACTTAAACTCCAAACAAGGTTACATAATTTACTACTTGTAAAGGTTCAGTCCAAAGAAAGTGAAAGCTAATAAAAAATCAAGAACAAATATCCAATCATCAACAAGTCAACAACAAATATAAATTACAGTTAGTTGCAAATTGTTAACCCTTTCTTATCTTTAGGCTACTTACCATACTGAATTAAAGGTGGTGAATCACAAATTTTGACCTAAGCACTCTTCAAACTAAGCTCAATTTTGATTTAAGTAGTATATAAAATATTCATGTGAGAATTGCTTACCTGGATCCATAATGTTAAGTCTTGACACCTTATAATACTAGCCAAGTTGTTCCAAGATCAAAATTGTCTGTAAATAACATCACTCAGTTATTACATTATGTATACAATATATAAAAAGGTGAATCAATGTTGCTTACAAAGTATTTACCAAACACAACATTCCTACCTTTACCCCACCTTTGGATGCTGTAATTAACGACCAGGAGAGACAATTCTCCTCTCTGGTTATGCACCCTAAGACTGCACTCTTTTCCTTCGTGTCCCAAGCAGAAGGTCCCCCTCTGCTCCTTCCTACTGAAACTTTAGATAGGACTTATGTTCTACCTCTCAAGTCCAATAAGTTGTTTGGGGCTCTTGTAGAGGGTGATCTCTTTTAGTTGCTTGTCAGTGAATTTGTTGACAATCCTACTATTGTTCTTCAGAATTTACACAACAAAAATTCTTCCCCATTAGCTGGCATGGAGCATAGAGGCATGGACCTAGTTTAGCATAGTGTTAAGGAAGGTTTTGATGATTTGAAGGTAAACATTCAACATTTGGAAGAATTTGTGGGAGTTGGAGTTGCTAACAATAGGGAAATGACAAAATATGTTAAGCAGTTGGTGGATGATGCATGCTACGTCTCCTATCAGACCAGTCTCCATGATTCAAGAATTGATGGTCATGATAGGGACTTGAAAGAGATGATGGGCACAATTGACCGCATCTAGGAATATCTCCAGAAATTGGTGTAGCTGAACCAGGGAAGTCACATTAAATATAATCATAGAACAACTGCTCAGAGAATGGATGAAGACTCTGTCACCCAGCCTGTGGGGTTTCCAGGTAAACCTAAATGATTTCCTTATAGTACATGTCTTTTTGTATAGTCTTAAATCAATATTTTATTTGAATTTACACTAATACTGTTATAATTTAGAATATGAAATTCTATAGAGGCTCTAGAAGGACCTCTCTTTGGCCCGCTTTTGTTTCATACTTTCTTCTCCACCTATCATCTTCTTACTGCTATATTTTTG
Organism: Pseudotsuga menziesii; assembly: GCA_001517045.1. Classification (NCBI taxonomy): domain Eukaryota; kingdom Viridiplantae; phylum Streptophyta; class Pinopsida; order Pinales; family Pinaceae; genus Pseudotsuga; species Pseudotsuga menziesii. Next base: position 34,552 of record LPNX010406523.1, read on the forward strand.
TAGTGAATGGTTGTGCACAACCCCTTTAATATACAATCTTTTACAGTTTCTGTTAAAAAAAAACCAGAAAGCTATAAAGTAAATATATTTTAAGACTTTACTATCAATATAACTCATCTCATATACAAAGGATTGACATCCAAACTAAGAAGTTCAATTGTGTAAAGGTGGAAGTTTGTTTAGCCTAAAAAAAATGTTGCTTCGTTCATATAAGGTTTTTATATATTTCAGCATAGTCAATGATAACCATTAATATGAGAGAGATTATATTCTTAATTGATTAATATATAATATTAATTTAAACCATTATATCTTATGGAAAAAAATAACTCATTAAAATATTAATAAATTGTTGTAGTGTATTAACGTTTTTAACACATTTGTAACTTTTAATAGGGGTTAGTTATAAAGTTGTTATTTATCTTTAATTTTTCTAATTTCATGTGTTTTTTATGAGTATATATATATATATATATATATCCAGAGAACAAAAAGCCTTTATTTATTCGAATAACATGGACATATTTGAATAGTTTACAATTCTGTTCTAGTTGCAGAACTTAGATCACTTCTCATCCTAACCTGCTAGGATTTATCAAATCAGTATACATATACATCATCTTTCTGGTCCTCAAAGAAAGGACTTGATCACTCCATCTTTGGCTGCATCAATGCACTTTGTCTGTAAAGATTGCTTCTATTATGAAAATTGTGTGATAATGAAGTCTGAACAAAAAAGGAAAGTCATGTGCCTTCACAATGGAATGAAGAATAGAAAGGGATCACCCTCTCCAAATACCTTTCCTTCTATGATTCTTGTTTGTATGGCTAAGGCCTATTTAGATAGCGAGTTAGATTCTGTGTTGTATTCTCTATAAATGTGGATGAAATGGGTTGCTTCAAAGGAAGGTTGTAATGTTCAAATAGCTCTTAACAAAATTTTCAAGTGAGGAGCTCTTATGTTGTTTCTTCCTTGATCCCATTCTATCACTATCTTGGAATCTCCATAGATTTTCAACTTCATTATCTATTTATCCTTTGCTATATTGAGAGTAGCCCATAGCACTGATAGCTCAGATTTACTGTTGGTTGCTCTATCCAGACCTAGCATGAAGGAAATTTTGTTTGTTTCAAATATGAAGATCACTCCTCTAGCCCCTCCTATGGTGAGATCACCTTGACTGGAACCATCAAAAAAATCCCACGAGATACTTTTGTCAATCACTACGGATGTTATTGCTCTTGTTTTTTCCAATTTGAGAGCTGATCTGTGTTCTTGTACTTTTTGCATTAGCAGAGTTGAGGAGATATTAGTGGAATTCCACAGATTCTTGAAGATTGCTCTGTTTCGTGCCTCCCAAATGGTAAATACAAAAATCACTGGAAAACACTAAACTCACATACCGCTTTGTTGTTCCACCAATATTTAGTTCTCTGCTCTGAGGTTCCTTCTAAGCTAACCATCTTTCCCTCGCATAATGTCCTTGCAACATCACTCCACACCTGACCTACATATGGACATGTGCCGAAGAGATGAGAAGTGAGTTCATCATTTTTTTACATAAAATACATATCCCTGGACCCTGCATGCCTCTTTTTCTTAATTTTTCCCAAGTCATAAGTCTATTGTTTATTACCAATGAAAAGGTTAGAATGGTTTTTAATGGGTTTTTGGAGTCCCAAATACCCTTCCACCCCCACGATTTATCTCCTTCAAATTGTTCCAGTATTGCAACTTCATACCAGTTGTTGGTTGTGTAGTCCTCGTCTATTGCATTTCTAGCCCATATTAGTTTATCCTATGTATCTTCATCCAAACTAACAAAATTTGATTCTAACATGTTGGTGAAGGTTTTCCCATTCAGCATCAATACCCTCTAATTTTAGATCATTAGCATCCTTCCACCTTATTCTTCCTACTTGGTTTTGTTTTTGGAGTTGAACATCAGCGAGTTTAAAGCATATTTGCACATTGATATTGTTTAAGACCAATGGAAGAAGCATGAAGTCCTCTCCTACTTCTTCCTAGGGGTCTAGGCCTAACCTTACACTTCTCCCATTCCAAATTTTCCAGGCTTTCCAATTTCTAATGAGTGGGAATGCTAGGACCATATTTTTCCACCCTACAAATCTATTTTTGAAGGATTTATTAGGGTTTCTAATGCAGTCTTTCGTGTTCATGTTTTGACAGTATTTTGAGCATACAACCCTACCCCTTAAGGTATCTAGATTTTGCACAAGATTCCATAAGGAATTTGCTACCAGATCTTTGGTGAATAGTGGAGGGATATTGATTCCCCAACCTCCTAATTCCTTGGGAAAGAGTAAGGAAGTCCATTTATCTAGGGGAATTCCATTGATTTGTTTGCTTTCTGTCCACAAGAAAGAGAAGCACTTTTTCATATTTTTGTCAATATTCCTTTAAGAATGTAGGCTATAGAAGCCAAGTAAACAAGGATGCTCTTAAGCACATCCTTAATTAAGATCAATCTTCCTCCTATGGATAAAAACCTGTTTTCCCAAGAAGAGATTCGATATTCTACCTTTTGAGAAAGCCACATCCAATCCTTAAAAGCATAACTCTTGGGTTTGACTACAAACCCTAAGTGCTTGAAACCTTCGGACAACGATTTGGTTGGGTAGGCTATAATTTCTTTCGACTTTTGAATTAGATCATTTGGAAACTCATTGTGTGCCAACATCAATTTTTCTATATTGATCGTCATACCTATTTCCTTCTTGTATTTTTCTATCAGAATGGCATAATCCTTCAGGTTCTCTTCTTCTCCTATCCTAAAAGAAAAACATCATCTACAAATAGGGTGTGTGTTACCTCCTTTGTCCTTATATATATAT
>LPNX010406523.1:37777-83574 GCA_001517045.1 Pseudotsuga menziesii
GTCAAAACATAAAACTCTAAATTCAGAGTTTTCATAACTGGAACTAAATCTATACCAGCTTGAAATCATAGATTAATAATGAAAGCACACAGTATCCACTTATTTCCCATCCTAGAATTTAGTGAATTAGAGCATTCCCACAACTTATTTTGACAATTCATATGATTTTTTATTTAATTCACATAGGATATGAATGGAGGATTTCCACTGAAAGGACATAATAGAGATGTGGATTTCCTGTAGGAGATGTTCAAGTTGAGCATTTGTAATATTTTATTTTCTTTTTTATTATCTCAATTGATGACTATATTCAAATACTATGAAGGAGACTAATATTCTAGAGGAGAGAAACTTCAATTAGGATTAGGATGTTTCGAGAGCAGGGTGATCCAACCAGTAGTTAGCATGTTGTCAAACTTCGACGAACTATAACACTTCGACTACTTTGACTGATTTGATAAGTTCAAAATTGGCTTTGACAAGTCCAAACTTTGACACAACCGACCTCGAAAAAATCAACATGTTTTTCACTCGACATACATCATCTTGTCATGCCTTGTCGACACTCATGATTGTCGAACATCGAAAAAATGTCTTTGTCTTCCAGTTGTCTATGACGCTTGAAATTCTGAACTGTTATAACTTCTTTTGTAACTTAACGCAACAGGTATTCAGCCGAGCATCTCAGCATTCTATATAAGCATGTACATTATTATAACAATCAACCAACCTTCATGGAGAAGAAGTAATATATAAATTGGTTCAAATTCTTTCATATTGTCTGTGCGCATACTTTATGTCGATATAATGTAGTTCCTTCTTTACTTGTTATTTTTCTATGCTTCCACCATAACAATTCTCAACTCATTCAGTTGATTGTTGTCCCCAGCATGCACCTGGGAATGACTTGGATCATTTCTATCAGATATTGATCTTGTTTAGAGATAAAGTTACATCAACACTTCCATTCGAAGTTATTTAACTTATTCTTGTTCAAACACGCTCATAAAATTAGTAGCATAAGAAAACACTTCCCTCAAATTTAGAAAATATGGATGAAGAAGCATATAATAGACATGCAACTAACGAGACAAAGAAACTCATAGAAAAAGAAATGGCTCGTGAGCGAACCAAAATGCTCACCCAATTCAACGAGATTCTCATGTGATTCTCTTTGAACTCCAAAGAATATTCAATGCAACCTCACTCTAATAAAATCATCCCCTTCAAAGTGTAAATGAATCTAGACATACAGAGTCTTCAAGGAAAGATTGATGCAGAATTTGTCAATAATTGGGTACAACAATTGGGATCGTACTACTCTGTGAATCAACTCTCCGAAGTAGAAAATATCACCATTATCACTCTATTAACCTCCTTACATTGTTGGTGGGGAAATTTATTAACAAAGATGGAAAAATAAGGAGACCCCATAGACACATGTGTAAAAATTTTCAAATATGTCTAAAAGGATTTCTACTTGCCCAAGTATCTTGAACAGTAGTATAAGAATTTGAAACAACTAAGGAAATGGAAAGACTTGTCCATGCAAAGATACACTGAGGAGTTCCATAGATTGATGGATAGACTTGGTGTCTAAGAAGAAGAGAAATCGCTTGTCCTAGATTATGTCAGCGTATTATCTCCATACATTCAACAAGAGATGGATTTTCTGACCATCAATATGCTTGTGGTTGTATTTCATTACACCAAAAATATTGAAGGTAAACAAGAAGGAAAATCATGTTTTGTGAACAAGACAATAGGTCGAACTTATGAAAAGAAGTCACCAGCTAACTCCGATTAGTTTAAGCACCCTTCTCAGCTGACTCCGCCAAATCCCGATCATCACAAGAAAAAATTTCAGAAAGAAAGGAAGGATCACAGAAAACAAGCTCCTATCGGGAAATGGTGTGATTATTACAATTCAACATGGAAGGATACATCAGAATGCAAAGCTTGAAAGACATTTTTGTAAAAATTGTTGACATTTGACTTGTCTGACAGAGCTTTGGTAGAATCTGATACAGATGCATTAACCCTCTTGGCTTTGAATTTGACTACTTCGAAATCCTCGTCTATCAATGATGAAGAGGAACAAGAGTGCATATTACATCCACAGATGTGGGTTCATAAAAATTCAATACATCTGATTGTGGATAATGGTACCTACAAGAACTTCGTTTTTGAATATATTGTGAAGAAATTAGGTCATGTCACCACTCCGCATCCTTAGCCTTACAATATTGGTTGGATGAAGGATGGATAGGAACTAAAAATCACACACCAATGCAGACTCACCTACTTCATTAATCATTTTGAAGATGAAGTACTCTCTGATGTGGCACCTCTTTTTGTAGCTGACGCCTTGTTTGGGAAACCTTAATTGTGGGATCGAAACAGTAGATATCAGTAATGACCTACGAAGGTGATTATCAAAATTTTGAATCAATGGTACAACATACCAGAGTGATAACCCACATCAATAGTTTTTATGATATCTTCCAAACAAACAAACAAGCTTATCAATCATGCTCAAAATTTCACATTAATTATGATAAAGCCTCAGCATTATAGGGAGAGTTCAACAACAAGTCAACTCATTGACCAGTGCATGTCTCGACAACAACAACATATCGACCACTTTCTTGAGAAATAGTAGAACATATTTCAAATGTTGAACAGAGTACCTCTACATTGTCAGGTAAAGCAATCCATTGAACTTGTTCCTAGTTCTTCATTACCTAACACATCTGTTTATAGAATATCCATTCTCAAGAACCACAAGATTTACAAGAAAATCCAAGATTTGATCAAAAAATGTCATATCATCCCCAACTCCTCTCCTTGTGGAATTCCAGTCATCCTAGTTACAAATAAAGACGGGACTTGGAGCATGTGCATCGACTATCATGCTCGCAACAAAATTTCAGTAAAGAACAAATACCCTCTTCTAAGTATGAATAAACTAATCGATTGTTTGAAAGTTTTTAAGTTATTTATGAAGATTGACCTTAAGTCAAGATATCATCAAATTTCAATCGAGTCCACCAATGTATGGAAAACAAATTTCAAGACCAAGGAAGAATTACTTGAATGGTTAGTCATGCCTTTCGGCTTAACCAATTCACCTGCAGCCTTCATGAGATATATGGATGACCTTCTACGACCTTTAATTGATAAGTGTGTCATTGTTTATCTTCATGATATCTTGGTTTTTAGTCGATCATGGGAAGAACATGTCAGACAACTTTGACACTCTCCAGCAACATTGACTATATCTGAACATGGAAAAATGCTCATTTGCGATGACCATCATCAAATATTTGGGGTATGTAATTGACTCTGTATCATTCATGTTGACCCAAAAAAAGTACAAATCCTCAAATATTGTCCCATTCCTCGAAACATTCATTAACTAATAATTTTTCTTGGTTTGGATAATTTCTATCAACGGTTCATACTTAGCCTCAACCACATCACATGGACTTTGAATCAGTTGACTAAAGGAAATGGGAAAATTGTCTTCAAATGGACACTGACACAACAACAAGATTTTGAACAACTCAAAAACAATCTTTGTACTGCTGCCAATACTTGTGTTACCATTAGAGGAAATTTAGGGTCTAAAATGTGCCTCCTAAGGAAAATAATAAAATAATAGTTAAAATAATAAAATAGTACTTATTAATTTTGGAGGAAGAATGAAAAAAACTACTTTTTGTGTTTGTAATTTCAACATATCTCCCTATGTATTTACTCAAATTCTAAGCAGGAGAGCTCGTTGGATGCATAATTTAATTCCACATCCAACGAGTACCCACACTGCATACTTTTGATAGACCCCGCTACCCCAAAAACAAGAAATACCTGAAAAAATGTGATGATGATGTCATCATCACACTTTTTTCCGGTATTTCTTATTTTTGGGGTAGCGGGGTTTGTCAAAAGTATGCAGTGTGGATACCCGTTGGATGCGGAATTTCGGAATTAAATTCCGCATCCAACGAGCTCTCCTGCTTGAAATTTTAGTAAAAAGACATGGAGATATGTTGAAAATACGAACAAAAAAAATAGTTTTCTTTTATGACAAATATGTCAATTCAACCATTATGGTTGACTCATTTTATNAGAAAATTTGTTGTTGGCGCGTTTTCTTATAAGGCCCATTTTAGACCCCAAATTTCCTCTAATGCTTATTTGCATCAGCCCTTTGAGATTGATATAGACGCATCAGACTATGCTCATGGTGTATTGATCACTCATTCAGGTCACCTCGTCGTGTTTCATTTTGAAACTTTCAATGGCAGTGTTACAAGGTATTCGATGTATGAAAAATAACTATATTCCATTGTGCAATATCTTAAGCAATGGAGACACTACATTCTTGGCAAGGAAACAGTCATCCTCACTGACCATAAACCTTTTCAACTCGCTTCGTACCAGTCAAAACTACATACAACTCGGAAACTCAAGTGGATTAATTACCTAAAACAATTTGAGTTGGTAATTAAGTATAAAAAAGGTAAACCTAATGTCGAAACCGATTTTCTTAACCAACCACCCATTACTCTATTGTCTATAGTGATGAATATGCAGGGTTACGACACCACTACTTGGCCACAAATGTATTCATTAGACTACGACATCTCTATGATTTATAGACAACTTCAGGTTGACACGATGTCTACTATTGACAACTTCCTGAAGGACACTTTACTAAACAAGCTTGGACAACTTTGTGTATTGACCAATGAGCTCCGAAAAAAGGTCATTTGGGATGCGCACTATAGGAATAATGTGGTACATTTTGGAGTCGCAAAAAAACTTTTTACCCTCCAAAAGTATTTTTACGGGCCTTCACTGATATCTGACATCAAAAACTACATTCAATCAAGCATATTTTGTGCCATTGCTAAACTTTTGAATTGACGACAAGGACTGTACACTCCCCTACCAGTTCCTAGTCGAGCATGGGAATCTATTTATATGGAATACTTAATGGGACATCCTACTACCAAACATCAGCATGACATGATTTTAGTATTAGTCGATAGATTTTTCAAGATGGTTATAATTATACCATGCAATAAGACTACAACACACAACATACTACTCAACTCTTCTTCGAACATGTTTGGAAACATTATGGCCTCCCAATGACCATTATTTCCAACATAGATGTTATATTTGTAAGAACCTTTTGGAAAACTCTCTGGAAACAAATCGACATGAGACTTTCTTTGTCGACAACCTTCCATCCATGGACATACGAATATATGGAAGTTGTAAATCACTTGCTAGTACAACTTCTTTGCATGTAAAACCACACTCATCATCGAACATGGGATGATAGCCTTCCATACATACATCACAACTATAATTGTGCTCAACACAGTTCTAAATGAAAAATTCCATTTGAGATCTATAACAAATTTCAACCCTCAACGCCTATCGACTTGATCAGTTCCTCGACACAGTCGAATGACACCGAATTCAAAGGATGAGAATTTTAGAAAGCATTAAAGTTTAGAGACCAAATATACAACATCCAAAAGAAATCACATGAAATTTTGCAACTAGTTAATGCAAAAGATAAGGCCCAACACGATGAGCATCGTATTCCTCTTCCATTCGAAATTTGGGATCAAGTCTGGTTAGATTTAAATAAGGAGCACTTCACTGGCCCATACAGAAAGAGAAATCTTTGCGATATGGTCCATATAGTATCCTTCAACAGATAGGAGAAAACAATTTTCAGCTTGACATTCCTGCATGTCTTGGCCTGCATCTAGTCTTTAATGTAGATTGACTTTGACAATAGCATGCACCATTGTTGAAAGAGAAATACTTGGAGACATCAGAACCCAAAGACATCCATCCAGATGTCCAGGATTTTGCGACACCATTGTGGGGCAATGCATACACCTTATAAGGATGAAATCCATTCCCTTGTTTCAAGTAGCTAAAGCTGGACAGCTCGCTACACAAGGAAAATGGTACTCTGCTACTGAAGTAGCCAACAAGTCTCCTCACCTGAACGAATACACAATGGAGACCATTGTTTCTTAAGGAAGGAGGAATGAGCTAGCCAGTAGCTGGCATGTTGTTGAACTTTGACAAAGTCTATCACTTCGACTACTTCGACTACCTAGACAGGTTAAACATTGACTTCAACACATCTAAAGCTTGAAATAATCTCCTTGACAACCTTGATACCTTTCATGCTCCACACACAACAGCTTGACATGCATTGTTGACATTGATGATTATCGAACATCGACATAATGTATTTGTCTTCTAGTATTCTGCAACGATTGAACTTTCGAACCATTATAACTTCTTTTGTAACTGAACATTAAGGGTAGTCACCCAAGCATCTCAGCATTCTATATAAACATGTACATTATTGTAACAATCCACCAACCTTTAGGGAGAATAAGTAATATAGAAATTGGTTCAAATTCTTACATATTGTATGTATGCATTCTTATTGTTGATTAATGTGCTTCCTTCTTTACTTATTCTTTTTCTATCCTTCAGCCATAACAATGCTCAACTCATTCAATCAGCTATTGTCTCCAACCTGTGTTAGATTTTCTTAAGATATGATTAGATTATCTAGGATATTTATCTGAAAGAATAACAAGTACAACAAAATGTATAAGATGTAAAAGATGCACAAGACACAAATATTTTCATCGAGGAAACCATAAAGGAGAAAACCACACAAAATTATTTAGAATATTAAGATGATCAAAATCAGTAATAAAAAATGTTCAACAACTATCTTTCTCTCCTCATATGACTGTCTCTCTTTCTCCAATTCCTTAGAGAGTGTGTGAGGTGTGTATAAATGAGGGAGAGTGCCTCCTTATTTATCCCCTTTCAAGTCACTGACCAAATATAAGACTCGAGCCTACATGTCATCTCACATGGCGCCCACTTCTCCTAGAGGGATGACAATTACATATTACATGATGTTACAATGGGGACTATTACCCCAACTTACAATGGAGGTTGGACCTCAAGGTCTAGACATAACTTAGACATCCCATAAAGGGGTAACACACATCCAAAATGGGGGTACAACAACATACAATGATAATATACATTAGAATATCTTTTGAAGTTACAAATACATCAACACTCCCTATTAAATAAAAAGGTATTCTCTCTCTACACAGTCATCAACACATCCAGTTAGGTATTCATCACATCATCATCATCACAGATTCATAGAGTTTTCATCATACCTACTGCCATCATCTGCTTATAATTGTATCATTGTTTCATATTATCTGTCATAAAAAGTTTCTACAGTTCCTTTCCTTTTTCATGATGGATGTAGGCCTAGTCCTCTTCCAGGTCTTCATCTAGAGTTTTGGCCCTTTTTCATGCTGGATGCAGGACTAGTCCTCTGCCATGTCTTCATATATAGTGCCATCCCTTTTTCATGCTGGATGTAGGCCTAGTCCTCTTCCCGGTCTTCATCTACATAATCTCTGCGAGCAAGCCATCAAGTCGGTACATCCCAAGTATTATTATATGCCTCTTTCAAAACATGCAATATCTCCTAGGACTGATTATATGCCACTGTAAAACCTAAAGGATAATCCGAGGATTGATTGCATGCCTTGAAATACCTATGTACCCTCCTGTTACCTCATCATCTTCATATCATCTCATCGTCACATGGAGCAAAACCCAAGTACACATAACACATCACTCATATTCACCAGCATTGTAGGACAAACCTACTACCATCCGAGAAAAGGATTCCAGCACTTACATCCATCGGCATGGTAGGACACACCTACTACCATCCAAGAAAGGCTCCAACACTTACATCCATCGGCATAGGAAGACACACCTACTACCACCCTGGAAAGGCTCCAACACTTACATCCACTGACATGGTAGGACACACCTACTACCATATAGAAAAGCCTCCAACACTTACGTCCACCATCATGGTAGGACACACCTACTACCATCCAGGAAAGGCTCCAACACTTACATCATGACAATGGGAGGGCTAGACTACCACCATGTCAGAAAGGATTATGTGTATCTGCATCTTTCAGACTCATCACTTCCCCTTGGAAGGAACCTTGATATAAAGTATACCATCTTTCTCTCAGAAGTATTCAAACTTCACTCTGGCCATTTCTAGCATAGAATCACATCAGGACTAATTACATCCAAGGATAAACTGCGAGCTTCTCCAGGACTAATTACATCCGAGGAAAACCTACAGGAATGATTACATCTAAGAAACCTACAAGCTTCACTAGGATTTTATGCTCAAATATCTTGTATCGTTGGCTATGAGAGAACTCATCACTCCCTCTTTCGAGAGATCTCAATCTGGATCACATACTGTAGCTTCACTACTCCTCTCTATATCATACAAAAATGCAATTCAAATAAATCAAATAAAATAGTAGCTTTCAAAATAAACATACTACCTCACAAATATATGAGCAAGTAGAAAACATATTTTATGTCAGTTGTACTCAGCTCCATGTAAGAATGCATCCTGCCAAACCAATAGCCCATACTGGATCTCAAACTGAAGAAGCGTTCCAAGGTGCTCTTCTTCTCAGTGGCACTACCAATTCAAATCAACATAACCATGCATGTTATTCTTTTGATTCATATCATACTTGATCCCATACTCAACTATACCCTTTAAGTACCTCACTGCATGCTTTGCAAGCAGGTGAGCATGTCTCAGATCCTTCATGAACTGGATTAGGTCATTCATAGCAAAGCATGTGTCTGGTTTTGTATTCACCAGGAACATTAATGAACAAATAATCTGATGATACATCTTGGCATCAATCGTCTCTAATGAAGAGTCACTTAATATATTCAAGTTCAATTCCATAGGTGTGGCCATGGAGTTGCAGTCCATCATCCCGAACCACTTCAGGATCTCCACTGCATACTTCCCTTATCTAAGGAATATTCCATCAGTACGCTTCCATACTTGCACACCTATAAAGTAGTGCATCATACCCAAGTCCTTCATCTTAAACTCGACAGCAAGTATCCTTCTTGCATATTTAATGAGTTCCTCGATTCCTATTAGGAATAGGTCATCGACATATAATAGGAGAATCACTGGTCTTCCACCTTTAACCTTGAAGTAAAGTTTGGAATCTTCTTTACTCTTAGTAAATCCTAGATCCATTAGTAAGCAGTCCATCTTATCGTACCATGTCAAACCTCAATATCTTCTTCAGTCACTCCCTCTGAAGTGGAGCATCATTCTCCCTCTATCTTTCACACTCTATCTATTGAAACATTATGTAATGGAGTGACAAGTAGCTTCCTATGCTACTAATATTCTATGTATCCATCTACGGTCACTGGATACCAAGATCCTCTATATTGAACTTTGCTGAAAATTTGTTCTCACACACATCTATGATATTGTCATCCTCTATGGGATTTAATATTCAATCTTGTAGAAAAGGTTAAGATATTCATCACTCTAGGTGATCTTCAAGCCCCTTATGTAACTATATGTTCTATCCCATGGGTGCCTTATGAGCTCGTACAAAGCCTTCTTTAATTTTCACACATGATTTTTCCTATCATGTGTCTCAACTCTCAGTGTCTTCTCTACATATACTTGACTCGTCACTGGTGCAAATGTATGTTCATAGTATATGCCTTCTTTCAGTGAGAAGCCTCGTACTACGAATATTTACTTCTATCCCACGATGTTTCCATCTACTGCATGCTAGATCTTATAAATCCATATGGAAGACACTACGGACTTCACTTTAGGTCTTGACATTGCATCCTCGAGATCATTCTTCTTCAACTCATACTCTTTGATTATAGTCTCCTTCCCGTCCTTCTTTTCTACTTCTTCATAGCTGTAAGGATCTCCATCAATGATGTCGCTCAACAGTGTCACATAACTAGAGTGTGTCTAAGGCCTCTTTCTTTCTTTGGAAATATCATCATACTATTTTCATCTTGTATTATTTCTCATTCCCAAGGTGGTATTCATCTCTCGAGGTGGATCTACCATTCTCTTTATATTATTTTAAAGATCTTTTTATCGCTATGGTTTCTTTGACCCGAGAAGCTTCAGGTTCCTCTTCTGAACTATTGTTACTTGTTCTTTGGAATGATCTACAAGTAAATTTCATTTCTAGGATTATAAACATATCATAATTTCCAAAACATATTGATAGTGACAAATATATGTCACATTTCCATGTGACTATTTTATCCCATGCTACAACATTCATCCATATCATGTATGCATACAATAACTTCTAGATTCATTCTACCTATCACATACCCCAATTTTGCAAAAACAATTTTATATTATTTGATATTATTTGAGGACAATATGTTAAATTTTATGCTAAGTTGTAATTGATGACTCAGCAAGGTCAAGGATATTTAATGTAATTCTGAATATTTTATTTATAAACAAATAAAGGAGGAGACAACAGCTTGGGAGAGCTGTTAAAAGAGTGTTTACTGGTCAAATTGGTGGAGGAGACTGGCTGGAGAGAAAAATGACATATGGCACCATCCTCAAACTACTTCAAACTGTTGCAGGTGGCAACCTTCCTACATTTGGGGTCATGATTCCCCAAGAAAGTGGAATCAGAGTAGGTGGCTCAATTAATGAAAATTGACCCAAAACATCTAGGTAATCTTTGCAAAAATTCCCATTGAAGAGAGTTGAGGCTACTCATTCGAGAAAAGTGATCATTCAGATTGAATGAATGTACTTCAAAGAAATTCAATGGCAGGGAAATTTGGAAATTGTTTGAGGGGATAACTGTTGTTAGTTTTTCAACATTAAGCTAGCATTATTAGGATCTTTAACTGAGAGAATAACAAGTACATCAATCAAACACAAGAGACAATGAAAACAATGTTTTTCCTCGGGGAAACCATAAAGGAGAAAACCCTGTAACTTCCTCACAGATAGAATCAACAACAAAATAGTAAAAGCCCCAAAATAGTAAGTGATCTCCCAACAGCTGTAATCTTCTTCTTCTTTAGCCCTAGTGTCTTCTCCTTCCTCAACTATGTGCTACACTTGAGTGTGTATGACTTGTGTGTTAAATAGAGACTCCAGTTCTCTATTTATACTAATCTCGACATGACTAAAACCCTACTAGGGCTGACCTATACTAGGAGAGTCTAATAACCCTAGTGCCCCGGAATTGCGGGGACTTTAACACTTATACAATTAGAGGGTTACTCACTATGACTTGAAATTACTTGTTTACATTATTGATCCTCTCGATCAGAACATCGGGGCATGAAAATATCACTCAATTACATTATAGATACACCCCAGAATAAACATCGGGTTACAATACATAAGATACATAGATGAATACATTCTAAAGTTACAAATACATCAACACTCCCTCTTAACTAGGAAGGTATTCTTTCGACACAATTTTCAGCACTGGTTTTCTTCTCTGTATCAGCTGGATCATCTCGTCTTTTGCATCTCAATTATTCTGAGTCTTCAAGTCATCTTCGTCTTCAAGTCATCTTTGTATTCAAGTCATATTCATCATCGGATCTAAATCATCTCTCGATATGGATCATCATTGGACATCATCACTGGATCTGGATCATCACTTAATTTGGATCATCACTACTAGATCATCATCACTGGATCTGGATCATCACTGGATCTGGATCATCATTGGCTATCATCACTAGATCTGGTCATCATGGGTTCTATCTCATGATTCTTCTCGTCACAGGAAGTTCTACAGAGCCAGCCCTTTTTCATGCTGGTTGTAGGCCTAGCCTCCATGTAGGTCTTTTTCAGCACTTATATCTGATCAACACATGATGCGAAGATAGATACCGCACTTACATCTGATCAACACATGATGCGAAGAATGGAACGCCCAGCACTTACATATGACCTACTCGTCAGAAAGGCATGCCCAACACTCACATCTGATCATGTAGGAACTAATCCTATAATCATATCAGAAAGGCCCAACACTTACATCTGATCAACACATGATCAAAGAAAGGCTTCAACATCTCTATCTAATCAACACATGATGTGAATATAGATACTACAATTACATCTGATCAACACAGGATACGAAGAATGGCACTACACTTACTTCTGATCAACACATGATGCGAAGAAAGGAACAACACTTATATCTGATCAACACATGATGCAAATAATGGCTCAACACTTACATCTGATCAACAATGATGCGAAGAAAGGCTATGCACTTACATCCACCCAGTGAGGGAACACATACCATTACTGATGGACGGGCTCTAAACTTACATCCACCTAGTGAGGGAACACATCCCATTACTGATGAAAGGCCTATGCACTCATATCTGATCATGAGGGAACACATCCTAGAAATCATATCAGAATGGCCCCCAGTCCTCCTTAACTAAACTACCTGGTAACTGACCAGGTGCCTCGATTCTCCTAAAGAATGGCGGTTTCCCTTACATCCAACCTACTCATCGGAATGGACAACACTCACATATGACATGGAGAGAACTTAATCCTTTAGCCATGATAGAATGGTTCAGCTTTTACATCTGATCAAGTGGGAACACATCCCTCTATCACATCAGAATGGCTACTCAGTCCTACACTGAGTGTTCCTGGTAACTGACCAGGTGCCTCCATTCTTAGAATGGCAATTTCCCTTACATCTATCCTACTCAACAGAATGGCCAGCACTCATATTTGACATGGAAGGAACCAATCCTCTCACCATGACAGAATGGCTCAGCCCTTACATCTGACCATGGAAGGAACCAATCCTCTCACCGTGTTAGAATGGCTATGGGTCTCATAACTTTCTCTTGGAGGAAACCTCGATCTGGAGAACATCAAGCTTCTCCTTGAGGTACTCAAACTTCAGCCTAGCCAATGGATTCATCAATATATCGGCTACCTGTTCCTCCATCACAACATACTGGAGCTTCACTGCTCCCCTTTGCACCATATCCCTGATATAGTGATACTTGATCTCGATATGCTTTGACTTGTCAATGGAACACTAGATTCTCTAACAGCTTCATGCAACTCTAGTTGTCACAATGTATACAAGTAGAATCCAACTGGAGATCAAACATATCAGACAGTAGCTTCCGCAGCCATACTACCTCACAACTAGCTGAACAAGCTGCAACATACTCTGCTTCAGCTGTACTTAGTGCCACACAGGATTGCTTCCTGCTAAGCCAAGAGATCACACCTGATCCCATACTGAAGCAACACTCTGAAGTACTCTTCCTGTCGATGGAACTTCCTTCCCAATCTAAACCAACATAACCTTCCAGGTTAATCTTTTGATTTACATCGTACTTGAGCCCATACTCAACTGTACCCTTTAGCTACCTCAGAATATGCTTTGCAGCAATCAAGTGAACATTTCTCAGATTTGTCAAGAACAGGCTCAAGGTGTTCATAGTAAAGCAAATGTTTGGTCTCGTGTTCATCAGGTACATCAATAACCCAATCATCTGACGATACCTCGTATCATCAAACGACTCTAATGAAGCATCACTCAATAGCTTCAGGTTCGATGCCATAGGTGTGGCCATATCCTTGCAGTCCATCATCGCAAACCTCTTCAGGATCCCTACTGCATACTCCCCTTGTCTAAGGAATATTTCATTTGTACTCTGCCACACCTCCATACCTAGAAAGTAATGCATCATCCCCAAGTCCTTCATTTCGATCAGCAACAAGATTTCTCTTTGTATCAGCAATCAACCCATTCATACCTGTCACAAATAGATCATATACATATAGTAGAAGCATCACTGGGTTGCCATCCCCAACCTTATAGTAAAGGTTGGAATCTGCTTTACTCTTGGTAAAGCCCAAACTGGATAGAAAGCTATCAATTCTACCGTACCAGGTCCTGGGTTCCTATTGCAAACTGTACAGGGATTTCTTCAATCTGCATACATGAGACTCTCTATTCTGTGTCTCAAAACTAAGTGGTTGTTCTACATACACTTCCTCTTCCAGTACACCATTCAAGAAAGTAGTCTTGACATCCATTTGGTGTACTTCCATTTTATCACTGCAGCCAGAGCAAGTACTGATCTAATGGAAGTGTATCTAGCTATAGGTGCAAAGGTTTATTCATAGTCTATTTCTTCTTTCTAAGAGAAACCTCGAGCTACAAATATTGCCTTATACTTTTCAATGCTACCTTCTGCAGCATGCTTGATCTTGTAGATCCATTTAGAAGTTCCAGCTGACTTCCCTTCTGGTCTTGGGACAACATCCCAAACATCATTATTCATGATCGATTGATATTCTTCGATCATAGCATCCTTCCATTCTTTCCATTCTATTGCTTCTTCATAACTGGAAGGTTCTTTATCAATGAAATCACATAGTAAAGCTACATACCCGGAGCAGGATCTGGTCCTCTTTCTTTCTCTGTGATTCTCTTCTGGAGCCCCATATCTTTTCGCACCTTGGATAAGTTCACGTATCCAAGCAATTTTCCTCTTATGAGGATTTTTATCCAGAGGTGGATCTACAGGTCTTTGTGATTCCTTGAAATATCGATATTCTTCTTGATCTTCTTCGTTCATGGTTGTGTCGTGAATTCTGGGTACTTCTACTTCTGCTTCTTCAGGTTCTTCAACAAGTTTCTTTCTGGATTTGTTGTAAGCTGTGTCTTCATCAAATGTCACATCCATACTAATGTCAATCTTCTTGTATCATGGGAAACATATTTCTATAACCCTTCAAGCTTTCAGAGTATCCCACAAATATGCCCTTCTTTCCTGAAGGATCTACTTTTGTTCTCTTCTCTTTTGTAATGTGTATGTACACACGATAGCTGAATATTCTGAGATGGTTAACTTTTGGTTTCTTGCCGGAGAAGACTTTTTCAGGAGACTTGTTCTCGAGTAATCTATGTGGAGTACGGTTCTATACATACACCGTTGTTTTGGAAGCTTCATCCCAAATATGCATAGGAAGATATTGATCAAGAAGCATTGCTATTGCAGCTTCCATGATGGTTCTATTCTTTCGTTCCACAATCCCATTCTATTGGGGATTATAAGGAGTGGACAACTCCCTCTTAATCCCTGATTCTTTGCATAGATATTTGAATTCATTCGAAGTGAATTCTTCGCCATTATCTGTACGAATGGGTTTGATCTTATTTTTAGTATGGTTCTCGATCAAGGCTTTGAATTCCTTGAACTTATTGAATACTTCGTATTTGTTCTTCATGAAGTAAACCCATGTCTTTCTACAAAAATCATCAATAAAAGAAACATAGTATCCATACCTGCTTAGTGAGATTGATGACATAGGACCGCATACATCGGAGTGGATGATTTCTAGTATGCCTTTGGATTTGCTTTCGCTATTGGGAAATGTCTTCTTTGTATTCTTCCCTTTCTCACATCCTTTGTAGACACCATCATGTTTTGCTTGGAATTCTGGAAGACCTTCAACAGCTTTGCTTGCAATAGGTAGTGCTCTGTAATGCACATGTGCAAGCCTTCTATGCCAAAGCTCATTTGGCTCTACTATGTCATGGACAAACGCTTGTTCTAGATGGCCCTTCAATTTGTACAACCCTCCTTCTTGTTATCCAATCACTACTGCATCATTGACAATCTTACCTCTTGGCCACATGATGACTTGACCATCTATGAATGCAACCCGCATCCCTTTTGCATCGAATGCTGATATGAAGAAAAGGTTTTTCTTAAGTCCTAGCACAAACAATACTTCTTTCATTGTTAGAGACTTACCAGAGTCTAGTTTATATGAATATTCCCCGCTACCTTCTATTGGATATTGGTAGTCATCTACTAGCTTCACCTTGTGAGGTGTTTCATGTTCTAGAGTCTCACAAAGGATTCCTTGAATACAGTCATATGTTTGGAAGCCCCACTGTCTATAAGCCAATCATCACTTCCATGAGAAATGTTACCTGTGAGAGTAGATATCAGAACATATTCATCCTCGCTTGAAGAATCTTCACTTTCATATCTGGATCTCTTCTTGGATGGTTCATCATCCTCTGCAACATGAGCATGCTATCTTCTTTTGTTCCCCTTCTTCTTATGAGAGTGGCCCTTGTTCTGAGGGTAGTCTTTTGCAAAGTGTCCTCTTTCATCACATGTATACCATCTCAATTTTGATAGGTCTCTTCTACTGTTCTCTTTGTGATAAGAATACTTACCTTTGGAGTAATGAGGTCTTATTCTACTTTTCTTGGAGTGGACTATAAGATATTAGTCTTCACTTCCCATCTTCTCTTCTCAAGCTGCTATCCGTGCTTCTTCTTGAGAACATTCTTCCCATAGTCTATTTAATTTGACTAACTTCTTTCTAGCATAGATTCCCTGGATGAAAGAATCCCATGACATAGGAAGGCCATTCAGTGTTGTCATCACAATCTCTGCATTCTCCACTTCTTCATCTATAGCTTCTAATTGTTCCTTGATTTGAGAAACCCTTATGAAGTAATACTGGATGATCTCTACATTTTGAATCTTCACATTCTTCAGTTGATTCCTTAGAGTCATCTTCTGGTTTATGTTCTTCCCTTCAAACAATTTGGTTAGGGAATCAAACATAGCTTTAGGTGTCTTGAGAGAGGACACCTGTGGGATAAGGAGATCCTCGATAGAATCAGCAATGATCCTCTTTGCCATAACCATCTTCTTCTTATTTAAGGCCTTTGCCTCATCTCCCTCTGGAACTGGAACCTCCTCATGAATGTAGGAGTCTAATTCATTCTCTTCCAGGACCAGGGAGATCCTATACTTCCAGGATCGGAAGTTATCATCCCCCTCAATATTTTTATCGAGCTTGGTATGATGAGACATCTTAAAATGAGACTCTAAAATGGAAATACAAGAGATCTTAGATCTTACCAGGTCAAAATGTCGAATCTGAGACTTGAGCTGAAATCCTACAGAGCTGGTTCAAGAGAAAATTAGGAATTTTCTTTTCTGGAGATCTGTCCACCCAAATTCCTTGAAATTTGTCCCTAACTTTGATTTTGGGGAGGAGATCAATCCAGGCCTAGGCTCACTGAAAAGTTCATCTTATGTGAAAATCCCTAATTTTCGGCAGTAGTGATAGGTCCAAAATTGAAAAAGCTCAGAATTGGATTCTGCTTCGACAGAAAGATGTGCCCTAAGGAGGAGAGTTATTCCACCTTAATTTTGCTAAAAATATGTGGAGGAATATCCACAAACTAGGAAGCCCTAGTTCCTGTAGCTGCACAGTGTCTTCTTCTTAGGTTAGCTTTGATGCCATGTTAGTTTTTCAATATTAAGCTAGCATTATTAGGATCTTTAACTGAGAGAATAACAAGTACAGCAATCAAACACAAGAGACAATGAACACAGTGTTTTTCCTTGGGGAAACCATAAAGGAGAAAACCCCACAACTTCCTCAGAGATAGGATCCACACGAAAATAGTAAAAGCCCCAAAACAGTAAGTGATCTCCCAACAGTAGTAATCTTCTTCTTGTCTAGCCCCAGTGTCTTTTCCTTCCTCAACTATGCGCTACACTTGAGTGTGTATGAGTTGTGTGTTAAATAGAGACTCCAGTTCTCTATTTATACTAATCCCGACATGACCAAAACCCTACTAGGGCCAACCTCTACTAGGAGAGTCTAACAACCCTAGTGTGCCATATCTGCGAGGACTTTAACACTTAGACAATCTGAGGGTTACTCACTATGACTAGACATGACTTGTTACATTATTGATCCTCCCGATCAAAACATCAGGGCATGACAATATGACTCAATTACATTATAGATACACCTCGGAATAAACATCGGGTTACAATACATAAGATACATAGATGAATACATTCCGAAGTTACAAATACATCAACAACTGCTGATTGATCTAGTGTAGCTTTTAAGCTGAAGATCATACTACTGAGAGAAAAGTATTTACTGAGGTATTGAACTAGTGAGTTTCCAGAGGGTTCTACTCTTTTCATTCTCCACTATTTCTCAGCCAAGAAGACTAGGAACAAGCTCTGGGGTCCTGAGGAAGTATTGTTTGAGTGCTCTGCAGGAGATTGGTAGGGAGGAACGGCCTCCTAAAGTTGTTGTTGCCTGTCCTCAATAGTTTCTAAGTTATTTTATTTTGCTGTGTTAGTTAAATAAATCTTAGTTAAATGCTATGTGAATGTTAACAATTCAGTTTATGAAATGTTTGAGTTAGTATTTTTATCAAATTGTTATAGAAATGAAATGGATTTAGAAAATAAGGTGTTAGAAAGAAAATAAATTTCTAAACTGTGTTTTTCCACACCTGGAAACCAGGTCGTGCTCTAGCACATATAGAATGATTTAAGTAGATAATAGAGTGAAAATAGTAGATAGGATTGTGTAACTATAGATAATAGAATAATTTTATTTCAATGTTAAAATATTATGGAGGAAAAATAGTGTTATGATTTATTTCTATTTCTCTGTTTTCACTTAGTATAACTGAATGAAATGCGGCAGTAAAACTACATTAGAGTTAGAGTGACTACATACAGTTAAGTATATAAACAAGCTACTAACCACATAGTTTATCTTCTAACAATATCAACTAAATCTAAGACTAGTATTTAATATAAACTAGATAGGGTTATATTAAAAGTCCTTAATTTATAAAGAGTAAAGAGAGTTACAGAGTTTATTTTCTATCCTTTCGAGAACTCTGAATAAATTCTAAGTGACAGTTTAGTAAATAAAAGCAATGTAAATATAAACAATAACTAGTATAAGACTAAATATTTACATATTAGAAATTATTTTACATTTACCAGACAGGCTTATACCCGTGAAGGAAAAACTTCAGGGTCGAAACCCTAAACAATTTATTTATCTATTATAGATTAAACTATCTAAGCTATAATCCATTTACATTGATAATTATATAAATAAACATGACAAGAAGATTAAAGTGTCTACTATAGACTGTTTACAATATTTTCTGAAAACAAATGTATTTTATAAACACGCAAGATAAGTTACAGTTAACAAGTTAAAAATACCACCACACACCTGTAATAATCAAACCAAAATAACAAGTAGTAGAACCTAATTAATAATAAATTGAAGAACTTATTTAGACAAGGGTTTCATTTCCGAAAAACCCTAGCTAATATATTTTAGACAGGTAAGTTTAAAATTATAAATTTCACATTATGACCAAGCTACAATCTTTATATTAACAATATCTAATTATAAAAGATATCTTAGACAGTAATTTTCTTCATTAACAGTCGAAGAGGAAAAACCCTAAATTACATAGAATCATAATTTACAAAATTACAAAACCATTGCAAAAATGATACTGAGCTCGAAATTAAATCCTTCTTAAAAACCCAATGTATTGCATTGTCAAGCCGTAAGGCTGAAAACTTAACTAAAATACAACACACACCTCAAGGCCGGTACTACCCAGCATCATAGCAAGGGTTTGTAAACAAAATTGAACAAACAACTTATTAAAACCTCATATCCAATAAAGAAACCAGACAAGATTCCAAGCTCTGTGTGTCACCTTCAACAACCCTTTTTACAAATAGGGTAAAAACCCATTCTTTGAAATCGGGGCTTATCGGTTGGGGCCACGAATCTCCTGAAGCCAGCCAATGTTATCCTCATGACTGAAGTTTAGAGCTATCACGAGTTCCTACAAGAAGAGCACAATACTATGCGTTAATACAAAGCTCAATCTGCATTGAAAACCTAACTGTAAAAACATTTTACTGTGATTTATTCATATTAAAAGAAAAAAACAAGAATAATTACCTACAAACAAGAAAAGGAATTTGAGGATCGACTAAGTTGTTACAAGCTTAAGTAGTTGAATCAGAGATGGATATAAACCCTATGCTAGCCCTGGAGTGGAGACGAGGCCAATAAGTTTAAGTGTTACCGAGCCATGACAAGCCACGAGAAGAGTAGAGCTAAAACTATTGATAGGCCAAGAGCCAAATACAAAAAATGACCACTCGCATAGAAGGGTACACAAGCTCTATGGTATGCTAGCAAAGACTGAGTATTGAAAACCTCACAGCCACAAATATAGACCACGGAGAAGCAATATAGAGAAGAGCCTCTAATGGCCAACAAAGCAATCACACAAAGTAGCCCGAAGGCCAACGAAACCCTCAGAGACAATGACAAGAGAATAGGGTTTCCAGCCCTTAAAAGTCACCAATGCATGGATGAGAAGAATCCAGGTGCCTCCAAATATTTCAAATACACTTGGGTTTGGACTATAGTTCTCTGCGTTCCCAATTATTCGAATTATTAATACAATGATTTAATAACCAACTATGTACATGACTACGAAGTGCATATATAAATCATCCACCAATGATAATACAAGAAGTATATCCTTGTTTATGATAGTTTTGAATATTGTAGGTTATTTAACGATGTTTACATAACATTGACCTTCGGGTAAGGTTGTAACAACCTTGGCATTAGAACTCTATCAAGTAACTTTTAATATGTATACTATGCAAAATGATGATCAAATATTCCCATATTGTATTTCAAACGTCATTATTTGTAACCGATGGTTTAGAGTAGCTATAATATATGAAGTTTGACTATAAGAGTAAAAATTGTATAGAACATGACATTTAGACAATTACAAGGCTCAATCCTTTGTATAAGCTTTCACAAATAATAGTTTGTATAATTAACTTGTCAACAATAATAATAGACTCTATCATTATTTGGCAAAAATAGTTTCGGATTGTTTATTTATGCATTTTCTTAGCATAATATAAGAACTTGGGTCATATTAGTTTTCACTTAGGGTAGAGTTCAGATTAGAAGTTCTAGATAGGAAAGATCTACCATAATAGTTTGTATTAAACAACAACTTGCAGTAAGTGAGGAAACATGATAATAGTAAATTTACAAAGGAATAAACCTTGCTCCAGGTCTATAATTATTGGAATATATTTTACCTATGACTTCGACTTATGAAAATGATGGTAAATAGTATTCCATCATGAATCAATGCATTAATTTACAACGATCAAACTTATAATGTCAAAGAGGTTTTCAGGTAGTAAAATTCCTACAGGATGCAAGTAACAATCAGATTGGTACATTACAAAATAATATGGTAATGGATGTTGTTACAATGGTACATGCAACAAGGCGATAATGTAAGTACTGATGTTTATAACTCAATAGTGAGATTATTTACATACAAGCAACAGGTTGATAATTTCCATAACTACTAAGCTAGCGACAAAATAGAAACATCTACTCTATTGGAAATCTTTACTATCGAGATTGATAGAAGTACTTTCATGAATTAAAAGACAATTACTTTACATCATCAGATCTTGCTTTTAAATAGTCATTTAATTACTAGCATTTTTACATGCAACAAATATACTTCTTGCTACTTTATGAATTAAACCCCTACTTGATCGATCGTCACATGTTAACCCATAAGAACCAGCAGTCCATCTACGTTAGCATAAATGCTAAGTAAGCCCAAGTTTTCAAAGATAGATTTCACCTACTTGCCAAAAACTAAACTTATTAGTAAAACTGAAATAAAGCTGTGTGCAGGTCAATCTCATATACTTTACAAAAATGAAATTTGTATTAGTTAACATAATATGAAAATGATTAATACTAAGTGTTAGACTGTTTCATTTTCTGCTAACCGCTAGCAGTTAGTAAACTGCGTATTCAAACATTTTATGCTATCTTAAAAATTTTAAATTTTTGTTAAAATTTGGGGTTTTGACATGTGGTATTAGAGCCAGGTTCAAACACTAGGCCTTGATGAAGCCCAATTTGCTTTTATGAAATAGTGAATTTAAATTTCTTTTTGTTGATGTTATTTTCTTTTAATGTTATTCAACAGAGAAATTGTTTCTGAAGTTTAACAGCAGGTATGGAAAGACTGGAGGAATATGCGGAATAGGAATCTCCCTTTACTGAATAGGAAAAATTACAAAGAGACCCTATACAAGAAGACCTAAACACAAATTCCTTGGAAGTTTTACAAACAGTAAAATAATTAAAATCTGAAATGGAATCTGCTAAATGAGAAAATGAAAGGATTTTGAGAGCTGAGGAGGAGCTGAATCAGATCCTAACAGAAATATTTCAAACTGAGGGAAGGGGTAAAAGAGTTGACTCAGAAGATATAAGTCATCAACATAAATATAAAAAGATTAAACGGACTAAAAATGAAAGAAACTCATCTTCAGAGGTATTTGGTGATCAACGTAATTTTCATTCCACTAGTGATAGTAGTGATGACAATCATTATACAAAAAAGAGAAAATATAAACCTTATTAGGAAATTTCTGGGGAGTTTAAAAAGATTAAACCACCAACATTCAATGGAGAAACTAAAAAGGGGCAGGAAGTGAAATCCTGGTTATCTAGGATGAAAAAGTACTTCCAGATTTATAACTATTCTAACCAATTAAAGGCTAGAATGGCTATCTACAATCTTTCAGGGAAGGTTGATATATGGTGGCAAGTCTTAAATAAAGTGAATGGAATAAGATAGAATAATGTAAATTGGAGTACCTTAAAGAAGTGATTTGAAAATAAATTTCTATCTAAGCAGTACTATGAAGAGAGAGAAAAAGAATTCTATGAGCTTAGACTAGGTTCAATGACTATGAAAGATTTGAACAACAAGTTTTTAAGTCTATTTATGTATGTGCCATACCTTGTAGATGAAAAACAAAAGGTACATCGGTTCCTCAGCTATTTACCTTATCACATCAATGATAGGATTGAGTATGATAATCCAAAAACTCTGGAAGAAGCTTTGAGGGAAGCTAATTTCTGTTATGAACAGAATCGAAAGAAGGAGAGCATGGCCAACTGGAAGGCCAAAAAGAATAACAACCATTATGATCAAAAGAATAAAGAGTTTGTACCCAACCATAATTCTAAAAATAATAAGGACAGAAATTTTCCTAACAAGAATTTCCAAGGGAATAAGAATAATTCACCAAGCAATCAGAACAATTCAAAGGGTAAAGAGTTTGCTAATTATCATGGAAATTACACAAATAACTTTGAACGAAAAGAACCCATAAAGTGATGGGAGTGTAATGGCCCACATTATGCCTCAGTCTATCCTAATCGAAAAAATACTATCAGAAATATCCATACCATATAGGAGGAGATGACTGTTGGAGACCTAGAGAGGACTATGCCCAGAATCAATGCAGCCTTGGAGAATCGACAAGAAGGCTATCAAACTTCCATGATGGAAGTATAAGGTATGATAAACCAAACCCCTATAACTATTTTAATTGATCCAGGAGCTAATATCTATTATATTTCACCTAAATTCGTAGAAAATTTTGAAAATTCTTGGTTGGCTCAGTTAGCTACTGGTGCAAAAAGGAAGGTAACTTGCTTTGTAAAGAAATGTGCAATAGTTATGGATCAATTTGAAAATATTGTAAAGCTTAATGTACTACCTCTTGGTTCTTACGGCATACTAATATGTATGGATTGGTTAGAGCAACATAGGGTGATCTTAAACTGTTATGATAAAAAAATTACGTGTATAAATAATCATGGAAAATCATTAAGTGTAAAGGGAATCCCCAGAAAAACAACCATAAGGCAGATCTCTATTCTACAGCTTAAGAGAGTTGTTAGGAAAGGTTGTAAGGATTATGTAGTAACAGTAACTGATGAGGAAAATCTAAATAAAATAGACAAATTAAAATTGAAGGACATACCCATTTTAAGAGAGTATGCTAATGTATTTCCGGAAGAAATTCTGGGACTACCTCTGAAAAGGGAACTAGATTTTACCATTGAGCTGGTACCTGGCGCAATACCTAGCTCAAAGGCCCCTTATCGAATGAACATACTTGAAATTAATGAACTAAAGTCATAATTAAAAGAAATTATTGACAAGAAGTATATTCAACCCACTGTGTCTCTATGGGGGGCACCTGTCATCTTCGTTAAGAAAAATGATGGAACTATGCGACTTTGCATGGATTATTGTTAGTTGAATAAGATGACTATTAAAAATAGATACCTATTGTCTTGCATAGATGAGCTGTTTGATCAACCACATGGAGCCACGGTGTTTTTGAAAATTGATTTAAGGTTTGGATATCATCAAGTTAGGATTAAAGATGAAGATATATTTAAAACAACTTTTAGGACTCGATATGGCCATTACGAGTTTGTCGTCATCCCATTCGGGATTACTAATGCCTCAACTATTTTTATGTGTTTAATGAACAATGTCATGCATAAGTATCTATATAAGTTTGTGGTTGTGTTTATCGACAACATATTAATCTATTCGAAATCTGAAGAAGAACATAAGGAACATTTAAAAATTGTTTTGCAAGAGTTACGAGATCATCGGCTCTTTGCAAAGTTTAGTAGATGTGATTTCTTTAAGGATGAAATACAGTACTTAGGTCATGTGGTGACTAAGGAAGGGATTTCACTAGATCCCAAAAAGATAAAGTCGATTGAAGAGTGGCGAGTTCCTAAAGATGTAACTGATGTTTGATCCTTCAAGGGAATTACTGGATATTACCGGAGGTTCATTGAAGGTTTTTCGAGAATCGCAAATATGATAACTTCTTTGCAGAATAATGTGAGGATAGTTTTTAAAAGTTAAAAACTTTATTAACCAGTGCACCTATTTTAAGAATAGTTGATCCAAATAAATATTTTGTAGTGTGTACTGACGCTTGCAATGATGGTTTAGGTGAAGTATTGACTCAAAAAGGGCATGTTATTTCCTATGAGTCTAGGAAATTAAAAATTCATGAAAAGAATTATGCGACTTATGATCTGGAATTAGCTGTTGTTATACCTGCTCTGAAGATGTGGCATCATCATCTAATTGGAATAAAATTTATTCTAATGACCAATAATAAACGATTAAAATATCTGTTAGATCCACCTAATCTAAATGCTAGACAAGTTAGGTTGCTAGCTTTTCTAAGTGAGTATGATTTCAAAATTCAGCACAATAAAGAGAAAAAAAATAAAGTTGCTCATGCATTAAGTAGAAATGCAATGCTAAACTTTATAGCAGTTATAAACACCTATACAATAGATCTAGATAAACAGCTTAAAGCAGGGGTAGAACAAGATAAAAGTTACCAAATTTTACGAGCTAAAACGAAAGAAAATCCAACATAAAGCTTAAGTAAATGATACAGTTTGAATGAAAAAGGATTTTTATTGTACAAAGACGGAATATATGTACCTAATGTACCTAAAGTTAAGTTATTCATTTTGGATGAAATCCATAAAACTCCATACTCAGGCCATCCAGGATATCAGAAGAATATAACTATGTTAAGAAAATAATATTTTTGGCCAAACATGAAGAATGAACTGGTAGAATATATCGTTAGATGTTTTGAATGTCAGCAGGTGAAAACTAAACATCAACACCCAACTCGATTACTTCAGTCGTTTCCCATTCCTAGCCGAAAATGGGACATAATTAGTCTCGATTTTGTTATTGGGCTGCCTAAAAATCAAAATTTAAATGATTCTATCATGGTAGTGGTTGATAAATTAAGTAAAGTATCCCACTTTATACCTATTAAAACTACTTATAAAGCTGCAAACATAGCTGATATATTTCTAAAGCAAATTTTTCGACTGCGTGGAATACCGAAAGTTATAATATTAGATAGAGACCCTAAATTTATAGGTAACTTTTGGAAATCTTTGTTTAAAGGATTAAACACTACACTAAATTTTAGTACTTCATTCCATCCTCAAACCGATGGGCATACTGAAAGAGTAAACCAAGTACTGGAAGATTTACTAAGAATGTATGTGAAAGACTAGCTAGGTAAATGGGATGATTATTTGCATCTGGTACAATTTGCTTATAACAATAATTATCAAGCGTCAGCCAGATTTAGTCCTTTTGAAATATTGTATGGAAGGAAATGTAATACTCCTATCTCTTGGAGTAATCCAGTGGATAGATTAGCATTAGGCTTGGACTATTGAAGGAAATGAAAGAAATTGTAAAGAAGGTACAAGCTAATTTGAAAATTGCATAGAATTGACAGAAAAGTCAAGCAGACCTTAAAAGAACTCCAAAGGAGTTTCAGGTATGTGAACATGTGCTCATCAAGGTGAGACCCAAAAAGAGCTCTCTGAGGTTGGGTAGTTTTTCCAAACTAGCACCTCGTTACTGTGGTCGAGTTGAAATACTGTCTAGGATTGGACAGGTAACTTATCAATTAGCATTACCACCAAATTTAAGAGTTCATAATGTTTTTCACATTTATGTATTAAAGAAATATGTTCATGATGATAGTCATGTTGTTAATTGGAATGATGTATAGGTGGAACCATAAGGAGATTTTTTGGTGGAACCAAACTATATCCTCGGGTGGAGGGAGATCACACTTCGGAACCACACAATTGGTCAAGTGAAGGTGCAATGGAAGCACCTTAGTCAAGAGGAAGCCACCAGGGAATTGGAAAGTAATATGCGAGATGCATATCCAATTCTGTTCCAGGGGAATTCTGGGGATGAAGAATAAAAAAAATCGAGGACGATGTTATGCTTTAAGGGGGTGTGTATGTCACATACCCCAATTTTGCAAAAAAAAATTATATTATTTGATATTATTTGAGGACAATATGTTAAATTTTATGCTAAGTTGTAATTGATGACTCAGCAGGGTCAAGGATATTTAATGTAATTTTGAATATTTTATTTATAAATGAATAAAGGAGGAGACAACAACTTAGGAGAGCTATTAAAAGAGTGTTTATTGGTCAAATCGGTGGAGGAGACTGGATGGAGAGAAAACTAACATGTGGAAGCATCCTCAAACTACTTCCAGCTATTGCAGGTGGCAACCTCCCTACATTTGGGGTCATGATTCCCCAAGTGGAATCAGATCATGTGGCTCAATTGAAGAAAACTGACCCAAAAGACCTAGGCAATATTTATAAAAAAATCTCATTGAAGAGAGATGAGGCTTCTCATTCGAGAGAAGTGATCATTTAGATTGAATGAATGTACTTCAGAGAAATTCAATGGGAGGAAAATTTGGAAAGTGTTTGAGGGGATAACTGCTGACTGATCTAGTGTAGCTTTTAAGCTGATGATCATACTGCTGAGATTAGAGAATTTACTGAGGTATTGAACTAGTCAGTTGATAGAGGGTTCTACTGTTTGCATTCTCCACCAGTTCTTATCCAAGAAGACCGGGAAGAGGATCTGGGGTCCTGAGGAAGCGTTGTTTGAGCGCTCTCTAGGAGATTGGTAGGGAGGAATGACCTCCTAAAGCTATTGTTGTCTATCATCAATGGGTTCTAAGTTATTTTATTTTACTGTGTTAGTTAAATAAATCTTAGTTAACTGCTATGTGAATGTTAACAGTTCAATTTTTGAAATGTTTGAGTTAGTACTTTTATCATATTGTTATAGAAATGAAATGGATTTAAAAAATAATGTGTTAGAATGAAAATAAATTTCTAAACTATGTTTTTCCATACCTAGAAACTAGGCCGTACTCTAGCACAGATAGAATGCTTTAAATAGATAAGAGAATGAAAATGGTAGATAGGATTGTGTAACTATAGATAGTAGAATAGTTTTATTTCAATTTTAAAATATTATGGAGGAAAAACAATGTTATGATTTATTTCTATTTCTCTCTTTTCACTTAGTATAACTCAATGAAATGCAGCAGTAAAACTACATTAGAGTTACAGTCATGACATACAGTTAATTATATAAACAAGCTACTAACCACATAGTTTATCTTCTAACAATATCAACTAAATATAAGAGTAGTATTTAATATAAACTAGATAGGGTTATATTAAAAGTCCTTAATTTATAAAGAGTAAAGAGAGTTACAGAGTTTATTTTCTATCCTTTCGAGAACTCTGAATAAATTTTACGTGACAGTAAAATCGAGTCCACCATGGAGACATTCGTAAACTGCTCTACCATAGTTCTTAGCCGATAGACCCAATTTTGGTTTGATAGTACATCCCAATAAAGGATGGCCATATTTGTTTAGTAAATAAAACAAATGTAAATATAAACAATAACTAGTATAAAACTAAATATTTACATATTAGAAACTATTTTACATTTACCAGACATGCTTATACCTGTGAAGGAAAAACTTCAGGGTCAAAACCCTAAACAATTTATTTATCTATTATAAATTAAACTATCTAAGTTGTAATCCATTTACATTGATAATTATATAAATAAACATTACAAGAAGATTATAGTGTCTACTATAGACTGTTTACAATATTTTTTGAAAACATATGTCTTTTATAGACAAGCAAGATAAGTTATAGTTAACAAGTTAAAAATACCACCACACACCTGTAATAATCAAACCAAAATAACAAGTAGCAGAACCTAATTAATAATAAATTGAAGAACTTATTTAGATAAGGGTTTCATTTCTGGAAAACTCTAGCTAATATATTCTAGACAGGTAAGTTTAAAAATATAAATTTCACATTACAACTGAGCTACAGTTTTTATATTAACAATATATACTTATAAAAGATATCTTAGACAGTAATATCCTTCACTAAAAGTCAAAGAGGAAAAACCCTAAATTACACAGAATCATAATTTACAAGATTAGACAACCATTGCAAAAATGAGACTGAGCTTGAAGTTAAATCCTTCTTAAAAATCCAATGTATAACATTTTCAGGCTGCAAGGCTGAAAACTAAACTAAAATACAACACATAGCTCAAGGTCGGTACTACCCAGCATCATAGTGAGGGTTTGTAAACAAAACTGAACAAACAACTTATTAAAACCTCATATCCAACAAAGAAACTGGACAGGCTTCCAAGCTCTGTGTGTCACCTTCAACAACCCTTTTTGCAAACAGGGTAAAAACCCATTCTTTGAACTCGAGGCTTACTGGTTGGGGCCACGAGTCCCCTAAATCTAGCCAATGCTATCCTTGTCACTGAATTTTAGAGCTGTCATGAGTTCCTGCAAGAAGAGCACAATAATCTGCATTAATACAAAGCTCAATCTCCATTGAAAACCTAACCGTAAAAACATTTTACTATGAGTTATTCATATTAAAAGAAAAAAACAAGTAAAATTACATGCAAACAAGAAAAATAATTCAAGCATCAACTAAGCTGTTACCAGCTTAAGTAGTTGAAGCAGAGATGGATATAAACCCTGTGTTGGCCCTGAAGTGGAGACGAGGCCAATAAGTTTAAGTGTTATAGAGCCGTGACAAGCCACGAGAAGGGCAGAGCTAAAACTATTGACATGCCAAGAGAAAAATACAAACAATGACCACTCGCATAGAAGGGTAAACAAGCTCGATGGTATTCTAGCAAAGACTAAGTATTGAAAGCCTCACAGCCACAAATATAGACCATGGAGAAGCAAGACAGAGAACATCCTCTAATGGCCACCAAAGCAATCACACAAAGCCACCCAAAGGACAATGAAACCCTTGAAGACAATGACAAGAGAATAGGGTTTCCAACCCTTAAAAGTCACCAATGCATGGACGAGAAGAATACATGTGCCTCCAAATATTTCAAATACGTTGGGGTTTGGTCTATAGTTATCTGCGTTCCCAATTATTCAAATGATTAATACAATGATTTAATAACCAACTATTTACATGACTATGGAGTGCATATATAAATCATCCACCAATGATAATACAAGAACTATATCATTGTTTACGATAGTTTCGAATATTGTAGGTTATTTAACGATGTTTACATAGCATTGACCTCCGGGTAAGGTTTTAGCAACCTTGGCATTAGAAATTTATCAAGTAACTTTTAATATGTATACTATGCAAAACAATGATCAAATATTCCTATATTATATTTCAAACTTCACTATTTGTAACCGATGGTTTAGAGTAGCTATAATATATGAAGTTTGAATACAAGAGTAAAAAGTGTTTAAAACATGACATTTAGACAATCACAAGGCTCAATCATTGGTATAATCTTTCACAAATAATAGTTTGTATAATTAACTTGTCAACAATAATAATAGACTCTATCATTATTTGGCAAAGATAGTTTGGGATTGTTTATTTATGCCTGTTCTTAGCATAATATAAGAACTTGGGTCATATTAGTTTTCACTTAGGGTATAGTTCAGATTAGAAGTTCTAGATAGGAAAGATCTACCATAATATTTTTTATCAAACAACAACTCGCAGTAACTGAGGCAACATGATAATAGTAAAGTTACAATGGAATAGACCTTGCTCCAGGTCTATAATTATTGGAATATATGTTACCTATGACTTAGACTTATGAAAATGATGGTAAATAGTATTCCATCATGAATCAATGCATTAAATTACAATGACAAAACTTATAATGTCAAAGAGGTTTTTAGGTCGTAAAATTCCTATAGGATGTAAGTAACAATCAGATTGGTACATTAAAAAATAATATGGTAATGGATGTTGTTACAATGGTACATGCAGCAAGGCGATAATGTAAGTACTGAAGTTTATAACTAGATAGTGAGCTTATTTACATACAAGCAATAGGTTGATAATTTCCATAACTACTAAGCTAGCGACAAAATAGAAACATTTACTCTATTGGAAATATTTACTATCCAAATTGATAGAAGTACTTTCATGAATTAAAAGACAGTTACTTTACCTCATCAAAGCTTGCTTTTAAATAGTCAGTTAATTACTGGCATTTTTACATGTAACATATATACTTCTTGCTACTTTATGAATTAAACCCCTACTTGATTGATCATTACTTGTTAACCTGAAAGAACTAGCAGTCCATATGCGCTAGCATAAATGCTAAGTAAGCCCAAGTTTTCAAAGATAGATTTCACCTACTTGCCAAAATGTAAACTTATTAGTAAAACTGAAAGAAAGCTATATGCAAGTCAATCTCATATACTTTATGAAAATGAAAGCTATATTAGTTAATGTAATTTGAAAATGATTAATACTAAGTGTTAGATTGTTTCATTTTTTGCTAACTGTTAGCAATTAGTAAACTGCGTATTCAAACATTTTATGCTATCTTAAAAATTTTAAATTTTTGTGAAAATTTGGGGTTTTGACACTATCCTAATGTTATTAAGAGTGTGTACTACTCCTAATATTACAGCAAATAGGTTTCAATCTAGATAAGTAATAATGGAATGTTGTACAATATCATTGACTTCTTACCCATAATGTGCAATTCAGTAGTATAAATGAAAATACTCAAACATGCATAACCAAACAATATCATGAAATGACAATTGAAAAATTATCTTTATTTGTTTCATGGGTAGACTCCTTCTTGAGCCTTCAGCTTCATCACCTTGTTCATTCATAACAGCATCATTTCTTATCCAAATGCTAAGATGGATAAGAGGTTATTCAAGAATCGAGTCCTTGATATTCCTCATCACTTGAGGGATCTTCTCTGAATCGTGAGAGATTTATATTCAGTTGCTTCCATATTCTCTTCTATTATTATGAGTCTAGCTTCTTCTTATGTTCACACTTCTCAGAGGCTGCTAAAGGTAATCACTTCCTTCTGGAACGCATTCCTCAAATGAATGAATCCCATGATATTGGGAGGCCATTCAAGGTGGTTATAACAATATCATATTCTTCTTGAATTGATTTGTCATAGCATCGAACACTTCCTTTTGGTGTCTTCAAGGATGACACATGAGGGATGAGATGATCTTTAATAGAAGATAAAATGATTCTCTTGGATCTAGCCTTAGCCTCATCTACCTCTGACTCTTAGAACTTCCTTACTAAAACACTGATCCATGTCAATTTCTTCAAGGATCATCGGAGGTCCTATACTAACATACTCAGAAGTATACAGCTTCACATAGCTTGTAATCAATATGGTGTGATTAGTCATTTTGAAATGAGAACATTAAATGTAAATAGAAAAAATTTAGATCTTACTGATTTAAGGTGTCTGTCCAGATTTCGAAGATGGTTGGTATAGGTTTTGCCATCAAAACCCTAATTTTCAAAAATTGGAATTTCAAACTTCTTATTGGATGGAAATATGTGTGGGCCATCTTCAAGGCGAGTTGTCCAATGTACTCCTTTTCTGAAAACAGTGGAGGGAAGATTCGAGAACATCAATCCCTAGTTTTCCAATGTCTTCTACAAAAATGACTAATATTTCTTATGTTGTATCTCTGAAGTTGCAGATCCTTAAGGTATGAAACTTCTCACTGTCGATAAGCATTATTTCCAATCCCATAGGTTAGGTAAAAAATGGAATCTCCAAGTGGGACTTATTTGGATTTTCCCAAGGTGACTGTTTTGGGGACTAGCTCTCAATGGCCTACACTACCCAAGGAAACCATCTTACAACACTCATATCACTCCATTAGACCATCCATTAGACCCCTACACCTCCAAAATAGCCAAAGGATGAAGAAAAAGCGTTAAAACCCCCAAAAAAGAGCCCAAAATAGCCTCCTAGGAGCTAAATCCCTCAAAAAGGGGCTAAAACCCTTACCAAGGGCTTAAAACCCTAAAACCCCTTGGAAAATATATAAAAGGAGGGTGGGGGGTCACTCTCAAAACACTTCTCCCATTGCCTATTGTTATGCTACCCGTGGATGCTTTGAGACCTTTGCCTCTCAAACCACCCACACTCCCTCTCCTCCATTTCCATTTCCATTTGAGCCATTGCTCCCCAACCAAGAGAGAGGCTTCCAAAATTTAGGGCATGGTGGCCCATTCCCACTAGAGAAGGTATACTTGTGCTTTCATGTTTTGCTTCTTAGTTATTTAGTGTGCTTTGATTTATAACCTTTGTTTTTATTTGTAGATTTTGCTTAACATTGTTTGCAGGTTTTTTCATTGTAGCTTAGGTTTATTTTGTAGGTTTTGAAGGTGGAACCCTAAACCATGTTTGTAGAGGGGTTCATCAACATTGCTTCTATTTCTTTCTGTCATTAGGTTAGCCTTACTTCAGTTTACTGTTATTTACGCTCTGTTTTATTTTCTGCTCCTAGTTTACATTTTTGTTTCATTTTTCTGCATTTCCCATTAGCAGGAACCTACCCTTTTGTCCTATACATAGAAAGGAGCCATTCCTACCCCTGTAGTAGGGATAAATCCTTTCTAAATAATGGGCAACCATACTAAGTCGATCCCACAGGATCCCGGGGCCAAACTTTTAATTTTTCAAGTTTTTTCAATTTTACCCTAGTTTTCAAAAATTTCTTGTTAAATATATATTAGATTTAGTTTATTTCTTGTTTTAGGTACTACCGAAGCCTGTGCTAGGAAAAACCGAGTCAAATTGACTACAGTACCAGTTACTGTCAGCCAGATCTCAATCTGTCTCACCAAAAAACCCCAATCTGGAGTAGGGCACTCTTATCAGGGGAAAAAGGTGAGACTAGGGCGCACTTAATGGGCATGTAGGTGTGCCCATGGTGCACTTAATCCCCTAATAAGTGCGAATTCATCCCAGAAACTTAGGTTGCGGCTATTTCTGCATTTTGTTTGACCCCCTCGCTCATTTCTAAAAAAATATCGCTGCCCCTCACCAAATTTGGTTAGAAATGTGCGGCCTGTCAAACATAACTTTAATTTGAATTTAATAGACTGTAAATTTCAGTTTTGGAGGACTGTCAGTGTGGCCCATCTGCCTCTGTCCACCACTGCAAGTTAATTTCATTTTTTATTTCCTTTTTCTGCATTTTATTTCATGAACAATGTGTAAATGTTAAGTAAATCATTATGGCTTAATAAAATGAACCTAGTCTAACTAAAATCAACTTAAAATAAATGATCTTGCTTCCCATTCCTCCTCTACCCAGTCATCACCCTTTGGGGTATTCTTGGATATCATGAAGGGAAATATCGTATAGATCTAGGCACTCCATGATATTGTTCCAAAACCATTAAAACCGGGTGACCTGGAAGGTAGAGGGGGTAGAGAAGGAGGGATTCTCACGGTGCTAAGCATCCTCCCTATTGACCAACCTAGCATCCAAGAGGTGACCTGAGGATCTATGGATAGGGTTATTCCCATTGTGTTGAGAGCCCAGCACCTTCTCTTGGTTGAAGAGGAATATTAGTGTGAGGTAGAAATCTAGTTAGGCCAACAAATGTTTAGGGTTAATCATTGTACTTGTTCACAATTTCCATTTAATTATTCTTGCATACACAACCACAACTAAATGAACTCTACCATGATGAATTCATAAACCATATTCCAGCAACCAAATAGCAGAAAAACAAGCAAACAAATACACCATACCTGCTAATTAAACCAACTCAATTCATGACATTGATTAAGCCTTAAAATTTACTAATTTACACTAAGTTCAAACAACTCTGTAGTCTTTGAGGACATAAGTCCCTGATTGCTTCAACTGCGGGAAGTACTTGGGATCTGCCCAGAAACTCATTGTGAAGAGTACCACAGGAACCCCAAAGTAGCTGGCCGCTGAGAGGAATTCGCAAGCAAAATGGGAAACGACCCCCTCTGATTGAGTAGAAGTACCTGTGAGGAACAAGACAAGCGCTGTCTTCCGGTAGTCTTTGTGTCCAAGTGACCACCTATATCCAATAGGAAGCCACTAAAAGCAAGGTCCAAACCTCATTACCACCGGTTTCACACATAAAATCAAGCACAATTGATCCTCCATGCTCTTCCTCACGCCTGAGAGGTGAACCACAACCATTCGAAACACTCGATTGACACCATCAAAGGCATTCTTAGTGATCTCCCACACCATCAGAGGGCCACACAGCCTCTGATTTTGATTTAGATCCATATCAGTCTGAACCAGACCTCCACACTGCACCATCTAGCCCCATGGCTAATACAAATCCGGATCCATTTTTCGACCTAACCTTAGCAAGTGGACCCATGTCCACATCACAACTGGTTACCCACAACCTAGCAAGTGGCCCAAGCATAGTCATGTATCCTATAATTAGCCAGTTTCCACCACCTATAGTGACCATCCAACCTAGCCCACTTACAACACACGGAGGCAGTGGCCCTTCTACACAAACTGCCCCTCCTACCACATAGGGGGGCAGTGGACCATCCACCTACAATGCCCCTACTATCATACATGGGGGTAATATCCCCGCCACTCATACCGTCCCACCCACAACACTTGGGGGCATTGGCCCATCCACAATGGTTCCATCGCAAGCACCCCCAGCCGTGCAGATGCACTATGCACCTACAAATCCCACCACCATCACAGCTCCATCCCACATCAACCTGGGGTCAAACCTGCCCTTCATGGCTCATTTGAACTTGCCTGATTTGGCCAGATTAAAAAATGACCTCATCCGCCACCAATTGTTTTGGCCACCTATGCCAACTAAGCTTCCATCAAACATCCCCAAGTTTGAAGGCAAAGCCAGGGAATGTCTCCAAAACCACATAATCACATTCCATCTATGGCGCTCATCCAATAGCATCGTAGACAACTCCATTAGGTTGAGGCTATTCCAATGCACCCTTATAGGTGCTATAGCCAAATGTATATTGAGCTACCACAAGCCAAGTACCCCGACTTCAACTCCTTAACCTTTATGTTCCTACAGTATTTCCAACTCCCTATCAAATATAATGAGCGGGTGGAGATCCTACTATCCTGCAATCAAAGAAATGCCACTCACATAACTGACCATATCCACGAGTGGTGGTGACACCGTAGCTTATGTCAAATCCAACTAGATGACATGATCTTCTTGCATTGGTTCCTTAAGACTTTGCTCCTGCCCATCCCAAAGGATATCACGTATGAACGACCCCAATCTGAAGAAGAGGCCATAATGAAGTCCCGACAATTTGACCTCATCTATGCCTAGTCTAGATACTTGTATACCGTCATTCCAAATGCTCCCCATCCAAGTACCTCCTACCGTGACGCACCAGGGGCATACCACGCTGTGGATAGCATCATAGGGTCGATCTCCCAACAACCACAGCCTTGATCCACACCACCTGTTGTTACACCACAACCAAGCAACAATGCTAGTGTTGCTTAGCAGATCCAAGCCCCGGACTATGCTAGAATGATGTCCTAGTCCATAGCAACAAATTCATATGCACAACTTGCACCACCGCAGTAGACTCAGGCCATGGCTTGGCCAACGCAGTAGTATGTGGGGAAAATTCCAACATTTGTGGCACCACCACCCCCACAAATCTACTACTCACCGCCAGTACAACATGTGCAAGCCCCCACCCCTACTCCACCCGCTCTGTTGGGACAAGTGTTCACACAATAAAACCATCCCAACCAGCCTACCGCCAACAATCAACAAGGGAAATCTAGAAACAACCGGCCCCACAACTAGGGCAATAACCAACCACAGGGAGACGGTCAACAACTGAACCCTCCCAATAATGCTGCGGCAAACCGGCTAGCCCGAAACCCCCCACAAAAAAATCCATTGAGACACAATGCCTCATTGCGCACAAACCAACCATGTACACTCTGTGATGTCTCTGGGCATTACACATTTGAGTGTCCCGTCATGGCTTGCGCTAAGCAATCCATTCAAAACAAGGCCCAACAGGCTGCCAATGCTGCCAATCAATCCCAACCCAACCAGGCACCACAAGGACCTCCCCCACAGTGCTTCAAAACCCATTGCTAGTCCAAGGATTGGTGTCAACTGCACCCCATCCTCAAACCCATCCCAACACTCCGGAGGCACCCCCCACGGTTGAAACAGGTGTTCATCACCTGCTAGCCATGACAATTGAAGAGGTACACTTGCAAACCAAATGGAATTAGTACACTACCACTACCAAACCTATTGACTCATCAGTAGCATCCACGTCTAAGACAATCAACCTACCGCTTCAGTTACCCCATTCCCATGCCCCCCCATATGTAGAGTTGCCAATAATGCCACAGCTAGAGCTGCAGTCTGCTATAGCATTGTTGATTATTTGTCCCAAACACCAACCACCATGTCTTCTCTAAAGGTACTTAAAATGTGCCCAACACACCGAAAATCCTTACTAGCCGCTCTAGGGGTAGTAGACCCCTCTGACTCCAAATTGATCACCTTTGACATGGAGAATAGGGAACCACGTATGCCCTCCACTATCTCCTTTCAAATCTCGATGTCCATCTAGAATTTGGTTGTGCACTGATGCATAGTGGATGAGGGGGAATCCACGTGCATCATGCCTACCTTGGTTTGGAAAAAGCTTGGATCACCAATTCTGCAACCGTCCTCCATGACTCTACGGGATTATGATGGACATCCCACCAAAGCCCAAGGAATCCTCCCTCATGTACCCATAAAGTTACCCGAAAAGACAGTCCCGATTGACATCAAAGTCATCAATGCTCAACTGGACTACAACCTCCTCCTTGGGAGCAGTTACATGTATGCCATGCAAGACGTCGCGTCAACTGTCTTCCATCTCATGATGTTCCCCCATAAAGGGAATATTGTGACATTTGATCAACTCACCTATCATGATCCGCAAGGGTTAATAGCGCCTGCCAACATTATCCCTACCATCACCACCATTGAGCCGCAAGTGGCGACCACACATGCTAACATCATCTCTGCAACTAACAATGTGGTTGAAAACACACAAGCCTCCCCACCATTGAATGTTGGCCATGGGTTGTTTACTGATCCCACCATGATGGCTCCTTTCCCATTGGTGTCACTGCCACCAACACAAAAGCAAACTGTGGACTTGTGCATGGTCTTGTCAAGCACTGCTGCACCCAAACAACAATCGCAGCCACAGCCCCAGCCACAACCACAACACCGTCTGAAGCTGCAACACCAATAGCAGCCGTAACATCATCCATAGCCACAACACCATGCATATCCACAGCCACAACCTCACCCCCACATGCAACCAGCAGGGAGTTATCTAGGCTCATCTCCAGTTCATACAATTCCCTTCCTCTTCCCCCCACCTGGTTTCATGAGCAAGCTAGTCATGGCCACCTTAAGCCTACCCAACATTATGTTGGGGATCTTAGTGTGGTATCTTGATCCACCAGCTCAACCAGCAATGCCCCAGGTTGTTTTAACCTTGGTGCAACCTATTGTAGTTGAGTCTCACCCTCCACCTGGTCCGCACAAGCCAACCACCACATCTGCAACCACACCGCCCCAACCCAAAAGGGCTAGAGGCAAGAGCAACAAAGCCACTGTAGAACCACAACAAGTCCCACCTTGTGTCGTCTGCAAACAACAAGGCCATCCAACTCAGAATTGCCCTAAAATCCTAGTGATCTATGCGCATCTTGATGCCATGGATATGAACGAAAATATCCCTGTGGTTGAACTCCCAACCATGCCAGTAGCAAGGAACAAGGCATTGAGGACAAACCATGCTTGCGCCCTTTGCAGCTTGTATTGACATTACTCCCACCATTGCCAAGACTTACCCGAGTTTGGAATGGCTCTTGCTAACCTCCGTCAACATTCCCTTCAATCTAAGATCACCTTGATTGAAGAAATCCATCCCCCACCACCTCCTTCTGACACCATGTCCAGTTCTGTAGACCCTCTTGTCTCCACTATCACCGACAGTCCATTAGACCTGTCTCTTCTGTTGTTTCTCTAGCCACCTCTGCAACCTCAGTTGCAACCTCAACCTCAGTTACTAGAGAAGCAGTGGGGTTCATTCCCGATCAACATTTTCCTTTTCCTTTTCCTTTTCCATTTTCTTTTCCTACCATCCGATATCATGAGTAATTATATCTTAGAAACCCGCAATCTACAGGATTTCACACTGGGATATCCTGTGTGGTATCTTAAACCACCTACCCTACCTTGGAGGCCCCAAGATGTGTTCACTCATGTCCAACCAATTGATATTATGTTGCACCTACCTCGAGGTCCATTAAAGACTCCTTTCATCGACAGACCTACCCCTCTTCATCCAACAAAGGTTGAGGGGCAAGGCCACAAAAACCACAACCAATACCATTTACATGACCTCTAGCACCAGTTTCCATTTCGTCTCATCGATTGTGGAAGATCCACCTGATCTATCCCGGCATCACTTACGTGATGACGGAGAGATCTATAATACCACCTTCATTTTTATCCCATTCCATTTAAACCATAGTATGCAATCGGTTCTTCCCATAAAAGACCAGATTCCATCACCTCGCATTGCCAATTACCTTTGTCTTGGCAAGGGGCAATACCTCTTCTTTTAATCTGATGGACAACTCTTGGAGAACCCCCACAATGGGCTCTACCTCAAGAAATTTTATGCTTAAACATCACCAATGAGTCACTTGATTTTCTTTTTCTTTCTTTTCAATGTTTTTCAGCAAAAATGAGGGGTAGCGCCATCAACTGCTCATCAAAAAGTCACCTGGAGCCTGTTCGAGACACCTCTCACATCTTTGGGCTCAAATTTTTTATATCTCCTTATGAGGTGATAATCTCATGCTTCATTAAAT
The DNA here is from genome assembly GCA_001517045.1 of Pseudotsuga menziesii. Lineage (NCBI taxonomy): Eukaryota > Viridiplantae > Streptophyta > Pinopsida > Pinales > Pinaceae > Pseudotsuga > Pseudotsuga menziesii. The sequence goes on from LPNX010406523.1 coordinate 77,267, forward strand.
CAATTTCGGGACCATTTCCCACAAGTCACCTTGATTTACGAGCCATGACATGACGATGCGAGTGTCTACAGATGTGTACTTGTATCACACCTCCTGACTGCAACTCATGCGAGTTTTCGGGCCGCCGCCCATTAAGGACTGTAACTTTAGCTTTTATTTTGCATTTTTAACACAGTTATCTTTTCCATTTACCACACCTGATGTGGACATTTGGACCATCGTTTACAAAACAATTTATTTTTCTTACACATATTTGGCATATAAATGCCTCCGGATTTGTACTCACAGTGCATGTGATCAAGTTCATCCACCACAACACACACACACACTCTCCTGACCTCTATCCGAGAGCCACCACGGTTTGTGTGCCTCTGTTGCACCGACTTGCAGGCCTTTGTCGTGATCTATCCCACGGATGTATTCGTATCTTTGAGAGCCTTCTACTTCGTCCATACTGCATGGATGACCTTTGGACCTCTGTCCACTGTCCCGACATGGGGCACCACATGTGCCACCATCGGTTGACCACATTAGACTTTCATTTAAGCTCTCTTTTGACACCTTAAAACAATGAAAAGATTGTCGAGTGCAACTACTTCCTTTCTTGCTCACTAAAGTATAGGAAATGGCGTCTACATCATCTCGTTTATCTCCTTTTGCGGACCATGTAGACCATTTCATGAAAAGGACCTCCTTGGGACACTCAAGACAAGACCATTCCCCTCTGCATACTTTTATGCTTTCTCGAGCAGAGGGGCCACACTTTACAAAAAAGCTCACCACCTGTTGTCATTAAGTTATTTTCTAGCCATCTCAACAAGAAAAGATTGCTAAGCAAACTTGGTTTCATTCATGCTCGTAAAAGTATTTGAATGATCGTCTAGAGAGTATAGGTTTAACCTTTTCCGGCCTGATTGGACTACCAATGGTAAAGAAGTCTCTCATCCCCTCCAGGATGGGTGAGCTCTCATACGTATACTTTTATCCTTTTTCGAGCATAGGAGAGTACCAATGAAAAGGAGCCCCCACTAGAGTCTTCTTCGTGCTTTCAGACTCTCTAAAATTGAAAGTACCATCGAGCATTTAACTTCTCAGGCTCACCAGAAATCCATGAGATCGTACCATAATGGTTTCCCTAGACATTTCCCCACAGAAAATAGTTTGGCAGCATCCCCACATTGGGTCACCTTTGTTCAGAGTACTCTCCAATATGTCTTCCTTCGATCCCATCAGTATCAAAAGTTTCCACCTCCTCCAAGTATTTCCCATCTGCAGTGACATTCCTGGTATTACATCTATGATACCATTCCCTTGAGCTAGTTTCATTTGCTTCCTATTCCACCTTGTCGTCATACTCTGAACAAAGGATGATTGAGTCTCCCACTCCCCCCCTACCCCTGTTTAGTTCTTTCCCTTCCTTCCCCTCCCCCCCAATTCAGTGAGTCAGTCCGTAGATTGCTTCACACCTTTCAGTTTTCTCCCTCGCACTCTTGGTCAAGGAAACATCATTTCCTTGACTAAGGGTAGCTCTCCCTCTGTCGATGCCAACACACATATTCCAGAGGATAGACCTAGAGGTCTCTATACCTTGGTTTCATTGACATCATTGATGAGTTCCTTGGACCACTTGAGAGGATTCCTTAGTGCCTCTTGGGATGGTTGTTTCTCACATGCTCGACTTCAACTCCATCATCGCATCGTTGAGATTCGTACAGGGTTTGTTCTGCACAGTACTTGGTCAAAGACCCCAGATGTCACTTGACTCTAGCACATTGGTGAGTCCACTTGAGGGACCTAAACAGGTCATGTCCCTTGTGATTTTTGGGTTGCATTGGAGACAATGATCTGAAGCCCCAACAGTGCTTCGATATACCTTTATGATTGATGCAGCATACTTGTACCACAGAGACTCTGACTCTCAATCAGCAAGTGCACACACCTATGTACCAAATCTAGCAGACCATCAGTCATGAAGATATAGCATTCCATGAGAATGCGATGGGTCCAATGTACCAGATCAGTATTGTATTCAGCCTCACATGGAGGCAACCATTATTGTAACATCAGTTGTATATGATTGACTCTTGTATTTTAGAGAATTTATCAAAGGATTCTTTTGACATTATCATGAGCATGGGAATTCCCACCTCATCCATATACATGTCACACATTTATTGTATCTCACCCATTGATGGGATCCATATTAATACAAAAACCAAAAGCCACCATTCCCCAGCCCCGGAAGCACCACCTCTACATAGCAAATCCTACGATGTCTGTCAGCCATATGTTGAGCTCCTTCCCTCACACATCAGGGAGCCATCTATTAACCCAAAAATCCTCCACATAGCTTTCAATGGCCTACACCACCCAAGGACACCATCTTACAACACTCATATCACTCCATTAGACCATCCATTAGACCTCCACACCTCCAAAATAACCTAAGGATGAAGAAAAGGGGCTAAAAACCCCCAAAAAGATCCCAAAATAGCCTCCTAGGAGCTAAATCCCTCAAAAAGGGTATAAAACCCTAAAAGGGGCTAAAGTTAGGGCGAAAGAGAATAAAACCCCAAAAAAACAGCTAAAACCCTGACCAAGGGCTTAAAACCCTAAAACCCCTTGGAAAAGCTATAAAAGGAGGGTGGTGGGTCACTCTCAAAACACTTCTCCCATTGCCTATTGTTATGTTTCCCGTGGATGCTTTGAGACCTTTGCCTCTCAAACCACCCACACTCCCTCTCCTCCATCTCCATTTCCATTTGAGCCATTGCTCCCCAACCAAGAGAGAGGCTTCCACAAGCTAGGGCATGGTGGCCCATTCCCACTAGAGAAGGTATACTTGAGCTCTCATGTTTTGCTTCTTAGTTATTTTGTGTGCTTTGATTTCTAACCATTGTCTTTATTTGTAGGTTTTCATTAACATTGTTTGTAGGTTTTTTCATTGTAGCTTAGGCTTATTTTCTAGGTTTTGAAGGTGGGACCCTAACCTGTGTTTGCAGAGGCATTCATCAACATTGCTTCTATTTCTTTCTGTCATTAGCTTAGCCTTAGTTTAGTTTACTATTATTTACACTTTGTTTTATTTTCTGCTCCTAGTTTACATTTTCATTTTGTTTTTCTACATTTACCATTAGCAGGAACCTACCCTTTTGTCCTATAGATAGAAGGGATCCATTCCTGGCCCTGTAGCAGGGAGAAATCCTTGCTACATGGAATTCCACATGTCATTGTTTCACATTCTGAGTCTAAAATGAGTTCCACAGAAACTAAACTCTATTCCCTACTTGCAACGTCTTGTTAAAATTAGTTTGGACGTTCCTAGCCCCAGATATAACAAATATCACTAGGTCACATTTTTATGACTATATTCTGGAGGAGGATGAAACCTTGATTTGGAGGAACCATATCTCCTAACGTATAGAGAATATCAGGATGAAACTTTTATGCAGTGTACAACACACATTTCTCTTTGGTGTATAAAAAATTTGGCTTGTGATCCTTCTCCACTCTCATGTTATAGAGAAAGTTCTAGAAATAATAAATTCAGTCTTCTAGGGTTTGCAGGCATGAAACCCTAATTTCCATTGGCTTCCATTACAACTGTATTTTGGCTATATAGTGGAACTTATTTGATTCAGAAAATGATACCACCAATAGATGTGCCCCGTTGAGGTGAGTTATGTTATCCCTCATTTCTTGATGATATGTGGAGAGAACACCTTCAACTAGGAATCCCTAGTTCTCGCAGCTGCACAGTGCCTTTCTCAGAGAGGCTCTGATACCATGTTATATTTTCTTAATATTTGATTAGATTATCTAGGTTCTTTATCTTAAAGAATAACAATTACAACAAAATGTATAAGATGTAAAATATCCACAAGACACAAAAAATTTCATCGAGGAAAACATAAAGGAGAAAACCCCACAAACTTCTTCAGAATAGTAAGATGATCAAAAGCGGTAATAAGAAATGTTCAGCACCTATCTTTATCTCCTCCTATGACTGTCTCTCTCTCTCCAATGCCTTATAGAGAATGTGAGGTGTGTATAAATGAGGGAGAGTGCCTCCATATTTATACCCTTTCAAGTCACTGACCAAATATAAGACTCTATCCTACATGTCATCTCATATCGGGCCCACTTCTCCTAGAGAGACCACAATTACATATTACATGATGTTACATTGGGGACTATTTGCCAGACTTACAATGGAATTTGTACCTAAAGGTATATACACAATTTAGACATCGTATAAAGGGGTTACACACATCCCAAATGGGGGTACAACAACATACAATGATAATATACATTACAATATCTTCTGAAGTTACAAATACATCAACAACCTGCACCTAGGAATGACATGGATCATAATGTTCCTTCAAGAAGGATGGAGGAGGAAATAGAGGAGAGTATGAAAAGAAATCAACCACTTCAATTGAATTCAATTAATTTGAAATCAGAGGAAAAAAAGGAGCTACGATAAGAATATCATTTTTATTGGATTCTATTGCTTGTTGACATATTTGTCTACAAAATTTTGAGTCTTCTGGCCAATAAGTTTTGGAGAGCTACATTTAAAACACCAAATTTTTCTAATAAGAATAGACTGGAATCCTTTGGGGGAAACATATTTTTTGAAACCTGAACTTTCTTCACCGATGTTTTTTTGTGCCTAAGTCGAGAAGAACACTTCATCAAACAATTATCTTAATGGTCACTTACCTGGTGACAAGAGATATTAGAGTAAAATTGGTAAAAAAATGGTCCTCTCGACCCTAATTCAAATTCCATGTCATTGTGTCTTAGTTAATCAAAGTTCTTTAAAATTCAAAAGTGGCGCATATAAAAAAATTGGAGGAAAAAAAAAACTAATTTTGTATCTTTTATTTCCAAGTTATCTCCTTGTAGGTTTACTTGAATTTCAAGTGGGAGAACTTGTTGGATGTAGACAAGGAGTAGCCATTTTTTATACTTTTAATAGTATTGACATAAAAAGAAAATGAAAATACAAAAAAAAAAAACTTTTTTCTCTCACCAGAAACATTCTTTTGTATTTTTATTTTTTCATTATGTGCATGTTGTTAAAATTTTGTAGAATGTGTGATTGTTAGATGGATAATTCAATTCTACATCCAATGAATGCTCCCACTTGAAAATTGAGTAAATATACAAGGAGATAAGTTGAAAATACAAGAGAAAAAGGTGAGATTTTACTCTCTCTACTATTATTTTATTATTTTTCTTAGGATTTCCTTAGGAGGCCCATTTTTTACCTAACTTTATTTTAATTAGAAATGAATTGGTAGATTCTAACATACCAAATTTTTTATTTAGCAGCATCACTTCCATTCCAATACAATTTCCACAGAAACATCATCTCGAAGGTCCATCTCCACTAGCACCGATGTGAATTTTCTATCAAAATTTGAATCTCAATCATTTTCAAGAGAAGAGAAAACACCAATGCTATTTTTGATATATGAAAGAATTTCCTCATGCCAGAAAATAATGGGATTTCAAGCATAGTTACCCATACCTTATGAACATTAAAATGTTCCTTCCGTAGGTTGAAATTTACATGTCGCCTATTAAATATCATCCTCGATACTCCGTAGTTCTATATTTGAGCAAGGATATTCTCACCATCCTCACTTCTACTCATTTTGAAATAGAACCGGCCTCTAAATAGTATATGAAAAACAAGGACATATCCCAACTGCAAAACAAGTTATCAATTATCTACGATTTCATGGAATCATTCCTTCCCATCTTACCACAAAACCTGCTTATTAAGACCTCCAGGAGATATTCTAGAACTTCATCAAGACAAATATTCACTACTGCAATCATCACTACCCTTTATTTTCTTGTTCTAGTTCCCTTTAGTTTTTTTCACAAGCTTCCCTCACCTTTCGGTTGATTGGGACATCCTCCAAGAATGATGCGATAAATCCTAGAGTGTGATAATTGCATTAAGGATTGTGTGTATTTTATCCATTCAATTGGTTGCACCTAACTAAGGGAATGGGAAAATATTCATATGGCTATGCTTAAACCTATGCATTAACCAACGTGTAACCAAATTCATTTGAAATTATGCCTGATAAAAATCATAATCCATGCAAAATATATGGTTGTAGTATTTACCAGCCTCATAATCAAATTTCCTCTAAAATGGTACCAACGATATAGGAGGGTATGTGATCCATGGCTCCAGATGAAAAAAAAAACCCCAAACCTATAAATAACTACCCCTTTGCATCTCTCCCTCCCTCTCTCTCTCTCTCTCTCTCTCTCTCTCT
>LPNX010406523.1:95955-114031 GCA_001517045.1 Pseudotsuga menziesii
TTGTACGCCATTATAGTGTGTTTCATAATGGTGCTGAAAAATTAATTGTGAAGTTAGAACCGACAAAGAAAAAGGTCTTTGGTAAACAAGAAAAATGAATGCCTATCCTTAATTACTCAACAGCCAAATTTAAGGAGAAAACCCAGCTAAATAACTACAACGTTAATATCTATTACACCCATAGTAGCAAGCATTGCGGCATTCTGCATTTGTCTGGCATGACAGCAGCAACATTAATTGCTCTGCTTAGCCATATGAGAGGAAAATCGATTTTCTCTGCTCTATGAGAGACGAATTGAGTGCGCTGCTCCGGCATGGGTATTCAATTCTTTTCCAACAGTTTTGGCAGTCTAGTATTTTATGCGGCTGCATGCTTCCTATGGTCTTTGGATTATGGAATCTTTGGAAAAGGCCGACCTCATTAAAAGATAACGGCAGCATTACTGCCTGAATTCGAGGGAACCCTATGCAACATGCAGGATAGTCATTTTCTTTGAGGCTGTTTTATTAATTCAGGAGACATGGGGTGGAGGGGGGGCAACTCTCTCCATTCTTCAAAGGAAAGTACTCCACATGTTGTTCTTGGATGCAAGAGAGATCATTGCATGTTCTAAAGACCAATGCACCCCTTCTTGTTAGAATAAACCCTACGTCTTGAGGCAAGGAGGCTCTCTTTGATTTAAAAGAGATCTCAACGTTTCCCTTTTTTTTAATAGATCTCATTTTTTTCTACAACCAATTGCAGCGGATGAGAGGAGGTCTCTGTGTCTTGAAGGAGAAAGGATCTCCACGTTTTGGAAGAGGAATGGTCTCGGCGTTTGGAGGAGGAAGCGCTGGATCATCTGAATACCTTAGATTTTTCCCCAATGGAGATGGCTGCCTGCGGATGCATGCGATCTCTGTATGATCAGAGGCGACAGTCCAAGATGGCATATTAGAAAGGTATGGAACAAAATTTTTGTGGTATCCGCATGGGAGCATTTCGAACTGTTTTATTTTAAAATAAAACATGGATGCATATATCAAAATGCGAATTGATTTAAGGATGGATCGAGCAGCTCCATGATTTGTTGTTGGCTTCATGAAACTAAAACTTAGATGTGTATACATGGATATGATTTTGTTTTGGGTAGATCCATGCTTGATTCTGGATGTTTTACGATTTAATCCATACACGCGTTATGGTCAATATTTATACCCAACGGTGCATATATATATATATATATATATATATATATATATATATATAATACTCTATGTGAGTGTGTAGTCAATTCTTCCTACGTCTTTATAATTGCTTATTGAATTTGAACCTTGTCCACAATCTAAATTTTAGAGTGGATGGCCTTATAGGACCCGAGATAAATTATATAGTTGTGTTTAAAACTCTGTTATTCTTTTTGTGGGATTTAGTATAGGCCCGCTAGCTCTGCAGATAGATTCCTTGTCTTACCTGAGCGAGTAAAGTACCAGAGCGAATAATCTGAGTAGACCTTCGATCCAGTATTACAAAATTTATAAACGCAGGAGTTTATACTTTTATATGTATTTATGATGCACAACTTTTGAGCAAAAGAATAGGGACTTTTCAGTTGTGAGATAACAAACCCTATAATTGATTTTGCAACGGTTTCGGAGAGGGAAAGACTGATTCCATTTTTCCTGTATTCATATTCTCTACACTGAAAGATAAAAGGTACCTGTGTTGTCTTGATGATTTGAACATAGGCTGAAGAATGCTCAAGAATGGTATTTGTCTTGCTGATAATAAACATTTATATTTTTAATGATAATCAACATAGATATAAAGATGGTAAGATGATTTGATGACTTGAATATAGGCACAAGAAGGCGATTTGTCTCGCTGACAAGGATCATAGATATGAGACTGCGACTCGTCTTAATGAGAATAAACATAGACTGGTATTTGTCTTGCTGTTAATGATCATAGATATGAGGGTGCATTTTGTCTTAATAAGAGTAAACATAGACTGCGATTTGTCTTGCTAATAAAGAACATAGGTATAAAGATGGTAAATTTCCTTGATGTTTGAACATAGGCACAAGACTGGTATTTGTCTTGCTGATAGTAATCATAGTTATAAAGACTGTGATGTGTCTTTATGTTTTGAAAATAGATATAAGGTCGAATGTATTCCACTAGGGTTGGGTAAGGACTCTTAGTGTATTAAATTTATTAAGTACACACACTAAGGCTGTTTATCAAAGGGTAATAAGGAGTAATACGACTCCAATCATAGTATGAGGAAAATTCATACTGGTTTATGCAGATCTGAACATAAAACTGACCTTGTCGACTTGGGTATGGCGCATGTAGGGTCAATATTTTTAACTGTTTTTGTATGGGATTAACCCTAGCTTATGTTTAGTTTGAGTTGTTCATTGAATGCTCCATGAGGAGTTTGTCAAGGTGTAAACCAAAGTTGTACAGGCAACAGAGTTGTTGCGGATTGTAACTAATTTTCTGGAAAGTATTATAGATGAAACGGTTTGGTGGACGTAACCCTGGGTTTGGGGTGAACCATGTACATTTGTGTCTGTCTCTTTTTCATGTGACTGATTGCTTTATTTTTTATCATAGTTATTCTGTACATATGACATTGACCTGCAAATGGATTATAGTGTTGTAAAGGAATGTTAGTGTTATCTATATTGTTCTTGTAACTTACTGGATCATATGATGTGGTAACGCGTGTGATCATGAATAATATCTTCAGGGATTCACATTCAAGAACATAGTCATAATGGAACTCTAATGTTGTACAATTGAAGGTTATAATGTTTGCTATTGTCTTAAATGCCATGGAAAAATCTACCACTAACAAGATGGTTTCATTTTGCAGTAGTAGCAAAACAAAACTTTTACCCTCTCTCACACATAATTGGCATTAAGGTATGAGGGGTACATTACATTAGGCATATTTAAGTCCAAAATATTGATCATGTCAGTTCTCAAGAGTTGTGTATTTTCTTCAGAAGCATAAAGCAATTGTTGCAGTTGTAGCCTGATTTTTTCAATACTGGATAGACTAGTCTAGACTTGACTGATTCATTGATGTTCTTATCTATCCAATTATTCAAGTTTTTGAGTCTCCAGAATGATTTGGTTGTCAATGGTCTGTGCCATGGCTTCATTGGAAACTAGTCAACAGTATTGTAGTGAACTAATGAGTTCATGTGTCTTTTGCATTTCTTTGAACACCTAACCATAGTAAGTATACCAATTGCATGGGACATCTGTCGTGATAGTAGACTCTGCAACATATTGGATCAATAGTTTGTAGGATGCAATAAATGTTGTAAATGATTTCAGAGTAACATAGTGGTTTCCTCGACCTTCTCTTGTTGCCTCTCTTTTAACTGTTCCTGGAATGTTGACATGACACTTTCAAAAATTTGATATGCTTTCTCGAGGGGTTTATTTGTCGTCAGTCTTGTTAGACTAATCAACCCATAGTTTACCCATTTAGACATTAATTTAACTATTTCTATCTTATTAGCCTAGTTCATGTGTCCCACCCTGTGCAAGTTGTCTTTTACCTATTCATAGTGGTCAAAATTTCCTCATTTGACTCATGTAGCACATGGGAAAGCCCAAGGAATCAAATCTGGTTTATTCCTGGCCTCCTAGGTGCCCTTTTGCTTTATTCCCTGCTTTTTCAGTGTTTTAAGGCAAATAGAAAAGCTAGACTAGGTGAGGTGAACTAGTTTTTTGTCCTCTTCATCCTCCACTCTTTTCTCCATGCAAAAGCATGTATGAGCTGCCATTCCACCACTATTTAGCTTGCCTAAGCCTTTTTGCTAATTCGTGAGCTCCATGACAGATTTGGGATCAGCTTTTTACACCTATGTGGGATTTGCTTATTTTTAGTAAGCCTGCTTTATGCTAGATTCGAATTGATCCTCATGCATTCGAATCCCTGATGTATGTTATTTATTTAGCAACCTATGTTATTATATATTTGGCTATTGTACATTGATTTAATACAGTTTAGTGTTGAGCTCCAATTTCAGTCTCTTTTGTGAGTGATTTTGCATGATCAATTGTTAATTGTTGTGAGTAAAATTAATCTATCACCTGGTTCAATTCCCACATGCTATCAGATCCATTGTAGATTGTTACTCTCCTTCAAAATTGTTTTGCAGGTTCGACATCAGTGACTGGGAGGCTTCTACTGACAGCCGGGACAGATTTTCTAAGCTATGGATCAATCACAGAAAACTATCTTGACTTCCTTCAATTTATTTGAATGGAAAGCAGAGATGGAGATACTGTTGAGAGCGAAAGGCCTCTATAGGGTGACTATGGCAATATAAGTAGAGCCCAATGCAGCTACAGAGAAGATAAAATGGCACAACAGGAGGGATGAGGCTTATGGCCTCCTGTGTCTGAGTATTTCCAGAGACCTCCTTTTCCATCTTGATGGATTGACATCACCGAATGAAGTATGGGAGAAGCTTCCTGATCTTCTTGGAAAGACAGATGAGATGAGGGGACATCAAATCGAAAATGAGCTGATTTCTCTGAGTCCAACGAGCTTTGAATCCCTGTAGCTATATTTCTCCAAGTTCAAAGCACTAGTTTTGCAGCTGAAACAATGTGGTATCGAAAAGAAATATGATCAGCTCGTACTGTCCATCCTCTCGAAGCTGGGCCCTGATTATTCAGTGTTTGTTTCGACCTTCTATGCCACAAAACTAATAGCTCAAACCTGGAAGATGCCTAGCCTTGCAGATTTCATGGAATCTCTCACACAAGAACAAGACAAGCTGGTGATGATGGGCACCATCAAACCATCCAAAGATCAAGCTTTGATTGCTAGAGATTCGAAGGTGGATTCAAAAGGAAAAAAGAAAGCTAAGAAGCCACCTGAGAAAAAGAGAGACAAGAAATATTCTTTGGAGGATCAACAAGGTCCCAAGAAGAACTACAAGAAGAAGAAAAACAAAGTTGAAATGAACAAGTGCGCATACTGCAATAAGGGAAATCACTCTGAAAGCTCTTGTATGAAAAAACAGATAGACATGATGACCCAAATCCTGGAGAAGAATGGTATCTCCCTTCCAGAAAGCTCAAAGAAGAGAGAAGGAGGATCAAGTTCAGATGACAAAGAGAGAGTTCATGCTCTAGTTGCTGGCACATCAAGCTCACCTAGTTTTATCATTGATTCTAGAGCTTCAAGACACATGGTTTTGACTAAGGAGGCCTTCACCTCACTGGAAAAGTCAAAAGGACCATCTATAATACTGGGAGATGAATCTCTCACTGAAATTTAGGAAAAGGAAGGATAGATCTTGATCATGGTCAGTTCAACAATGTGATGTATGTGCCTGGTTTTGCCTCCAACCTCCTATCAGTGTACCAGATGACGCACACTGGGTCTCCTAAGAAGGTCATATTCTGCCCCGATGAAGTTGAGATCACAGAGATTTCAACTGGTAGAGTCATTTCAAAAGGAGTTGAGAATCATGCTCAAAAGGTATACATGTTCTCACACTTCCTACCTTACTCAAACCCCTCTGCTCTTCTGATTCATGCTAATGAAGCAAGCAAGCTTTGGCATGAAATATTTGGCCACCTAAACTACAAATATCTTTCTGATCTTAGTGAAAAAGAGATGGTTATAGGGTTTCCCAAGATAAAATTTTCCAAAGGAGTCTGGCAAGGTTGTATCCTAGGAAAACACCCAGAGCACAAATTTGAGAGAGCAAGTCATGAGAGAACCTCTGCACCCCTCGAGCTGATCCACATTGATGTTGCTAGCCCATTCCCTCATATGTCCATTAGTAAGTACAAATATGCATTGAATTTCATTGATGATTTTTCCAGGTATTGCTGGGTTCACTTCCTGAAACACAAGTGTGAATTTTTTGGCCTATTCAAAGTCTTTAAGGCTTTGGTTGAAAACCAGTCTGGAAGGAAAATCAAGGCCCTCAGATCTGAAAATGGTGGTGAGTATGTCAAGTCTGAGTTTATTAATTATTGTGTAGATGTAGGTATTCAGATGCATCATTCTATCCCTTACACACCACAGCAAAATGGTGTTGCTGAGAGGAAGAACAGATCACTGAAGGAGATGGAAACATGCATGATGGAGGCCAAAACTTTGCCACCAAAGTACTGGGCCGAAGCTATCAACTGTCCAACCTATATTAAGAATAGGGTGCCTCATAAACAACTTGATGGAATGACTCCCTTCAAATCATGGAGTGGGCACAAGCCAGATGTGACCCATTTCAGGATTTTTGGCTCAAAGGCTTGGGCTAGAATTCCAACAGAGAAGAGGAAGGCTTTGCAGCCCCAAATCCAAGAGTGTATTTTTGTTGGATACTCTGAATATTCAAAAGGATACAATTTGATAAATTTGAGCACAAATAAAGCCTTCATCGAAAGGTGTGTTCAGTTTGAAGAAGAATCCCTTGTAGCAGTGGATGTTGGTGAAGCCTCTTCACCACCTGAACCTCAAGAAGTAAGTAAAGAGTTTGTTGAACATGCTGATTCTGATTTGTCTGATGGAGATGATTTTATTGTAGACCCTAACATCCCTACAAGTCCAAAATGGGTATCCAATACATTACATGCAGCAGGAGAGCTAGCTGGGGATCCCAATGACCCAAGGAGGACTAGATCTCAATTTGAGAGTGGTCTGTGCATGAAGGATCCTATGTTTGCTGAAAAATGCTATTTAATGGTAGAGTCTGATCCTCAAACATATGAATAAGCAGCAGGAGATCCAAGATGGAAAACAGCCATGAAGGAGGAGTTCAGCTCACTCCAGAAGAGCAACACATGGGAGCTAGTGGATCTTCCCCAGGGAGAAAACCAGTACAGTGTAAGTGGGTCTATAAGACCAAATTTGCTGCTGATGGTTCACCACTAAAGTACAAGGCCAGATTGGTAGGAAAGGGCTACTCACAGGTTCATGGCATAGATTACAATGAGACTTTTTCCCCAGTGGAAAAAATGGATTCCATCAGGCTAGCCTTAGCCATTGCAGCCTCAAGGCAATGGGAGGTACATCACATGGATGTAAAATGTGCCTTCTTGAATGGAGATCTCACTGAGGAGATATATATGCAGCAGCCTCAAGGTTTTTCTAGTAACCCTTCTCTTGTGTGCAGGTTGAGAAAGTCATTGTATGGGCTAAAGCAAGCCCCCAGGGCTTGGTATGCCAAGATCGATAGCTTCTTGCTATCACTGAATTTTGTTCGGTGAAAATCAGATCAAAATGTCTATTTGAAGTTAGTTAATGGTTCATTAATGATCATTTTGTTATATTTTGATGACCTCCTCATTACAGGAAGCTCACAGGCTAAGATTGCTTCCTTAAAAGGAGCTATGAACCAAGCCTTCTCCATGACAGATTTGGGGCTCTTAAGTCAATTTTTGGGGCTTGATATTGCTCAAACCAAAGCTGGAATCAAGGTGCACCAGTCCAAATATGCCTTGGACTTGCTGAGCAAATTCAGAATGAAGGATTGCAAAGCAAGCAAAACCCCTTTCCTTTCAGGAGTGAAGCTGGAAGAAGTTGATTCTTCAGCAATGGTAAACAATACACTGTATAGGAAATTGATTGGATGTTTGTTGTATTTGACACATAATAGACGTGATATTTGTTATGTAGTAAGTTTGGCTTCTAGATTCATGGATCAGCCTCAAGAGATCCATTGGAAAGCAGCCAAAAGGATCCTTAACTTTGTTCGGGGAACAAGGACACATGGGATCTTCTATAAAGCAAAATCTGATCTTGATTTGATTGGATTTACTGACAGTGATTGGGCAGGTGATAGCACAAACAGAAATTCCACATCAGGATATGTGTTCATGCTTGCAGAAGGGGCAATCATCTGGTCAAGCAAGAAACAGAGTGCCATTGCACTCTCATCTACAGAAGCAGAGTACAGAGGAGTTGTTAATGCAGCAACTCAATGTTTATGGTTGCAAGGTTTACTTGGAGAGTGTGGCTTCAAACCAGAGTACTCAACTACCATATACTGTGATAACCAGAGTACCATTTGAATCTGCAAAGATCCAGTTCAGAAGTAGAGAACCAGACACATTGAGATCCATATGCACTACATCAGAGAACTTGTGCATGATGGCACCATTCACCTACTCTTCTGTTCATCTTCAGAACAAGTAGCTAATATCTTCACCAAAGCATTTTGTGAGAAGACCTTCAGCAATCTCAAATCACTGTTGGGGATTGTTGATAATGCTGTGAAAGCATGAGTGAAGACAAGATTCTACAATTTTTTTTTACAGTCCATGTTTAAGGGAGGATTTTTCCAAGTTGGTTTTGCCAGTTTCCTTGTTTAAATGGACATGCAGTATGTAAAGGGTGACTAAGACTTATTGCTAGGCCATATAATTTTCTGATATATTACTCATAATTCAGGCTTAAGGGGGGGTGTTAGAATAATCAACCCATACTTTACCCATTTAGACATTAATTTAATTATTTCTATCTTATTAGCCTAGTTCATGTGTCCCACCTTGTGCAAGTTGTCTTTTACCTATACATAGTGGTCAAACTTTCCTCATTTGACTCATGTAGTGCATGGGAAATCCCAAGGAATCAAATCTTCTTTATTCCTGGCCTCCTAGGCGCCTTTCTACGTTTTCTGCTTTATTCCCTGCTTTTTCAGTGTTTTAAGGCAAATAGAAAAGCTAGACTAGGTGAGGTGAACTAGTTTTTTGTCCTCTTCATCCTTCACTCTTTTATCCATGCAAAAGCATGTATGAGCTGCCATTCCACCACTCTTTAGCTTTCCTAAGCCTTTTTTCTAATTCATGAGCTCCATGACAGATTTGGGATCAGCTTTTTACACCTATGGGGGATTTGCTTATTTTTAGTAAGCCTGCTTTATGCTACATTCGAATTGCTCCTCATGCATTCAAATACCTGATGTATGTTATTTATTCAGCAACATATGTTATTACAGGGTTGGCTATTGTACACTGATTTAATACAGTTTAGTGTTCAGCTCCAATTTCAGTCTCTTTTGTGAGTGATTTTGCATGATCAATTGTTAATTGTTGTGAGTAAAATTAATCTATCACCTGGTTCAATTCCCACAGGTCCCTATTGGAATTGTAATAAACTGTTGTGCCAGGATTTCACACCTGGCTAAAAATTCCTTCTATTCTTCTTCCACCTTCTTGATTTGTTCTTTTGTCCTCACTCTTCTATTTTTGTATTCCTTATTAATTTCATTTGTCAATAGGTCTAGTTATTCTTCTTTGGATTTTTGTGGATTAACTATAAGTGTTCAACTGAGTTAAGATAAATGTAATAATAAGGGTTTTTGTTTCTGTGACTGTTGTAGATGCCGTTGTTGTTATTTTTCTTTTTTTTTCCTTTTCTCTCCTCCGTTTTCTTTTCCTTCATTCTTTCTCTTTGTTATGTCTTTCAGTATCTTAGCATTGTTCTGGTAGGCCTTCTATTTCTAGTTTTTGGGTTTGTTCAGTAACTAGGTTAGTAATAACAAGACTAAGGAGGGTAGTGTGGACAATGTTGTATGAATTGATGATATTGGTGATAGGTGGTGATGGTGGAAGAGGTGAAATAGGTGAGTGATGTGAAATTGGATCAACAAGCAAGCCTACTTCCTCCTATGGTAATGGTGGGTCGAAAGGTGATGATAAGATAGTCGGTATGGAAGTTGACTGTAATATAGCATCGATAGGTTCGGTAGGTTCAACAATGGGGTCAATAGTAAGGGGTTAAATATGTGAGGGGTTTTGTAGTGGGGTTAGCTTCTTGACGGCTTGAGGGATAAACAAAGACATTTGATCAGCCACAATATTACTAGTTAGGTCAGGATTTCTTTGTAAGACTGTTTCAGTGTACCCAACATCTTGTTCTTACACAATGGATTATTTTGGAATGTCGAGAATGTTGGTTATGGTTACACTAGATTGTGGTGCCTCCATGGCTAAAACTGGTCTTTTGATTTTCAATTTATGCCAATAAGTAAGAACAGATGGTAACTTATTAATAAATTGTTGGAGATTGTTATCTTTTTTAATACAATATTGGAGTTGTGTAGATAGTTTTTGGAAGTATGGATGAATTAAAGATAAAGGTTTGGTGGTTGTTAAAATCGGTATGAATTCTTCTTTTACAACTATGGTTGGGGATGGAGGTGGTGGGGTAGTGGTGAGATCAACATCAGGTGTCGTAGAAAACTTGTCTTTCTTCTGAGTTGAGTCTAGTCGGTCTGGTTGATTCTCATCCTATGTGATAAACCTGCCTAACTATTCATCAACCAATATTTTTGTTTTGGTTGCATCCTTCAAAATATCAGTTGCACTATCAAACAACTCTCCATTTCCATCTTCAGTTGGATCCTAAAAAATTAGTTTGTGCTTTGCCTTTACTTTTTCTCTACTCTTCCTATTATGTTGAGCATTGAACAATTTGTCGGCTACTCAACATATATTCTCTTTAGTGAGGGCGTACTCTAATAGAGGAGTATCGAATTAGGTACTTTCATCATATTGATATGTTTGTTTATGTATTGAGCTGGTAGTGCAATCCCTAGTGGATTTATGTCGCCATTATTGTCGCGGTCGAGAGTGAATGTGTTCAAATGAATGCATATTTCATAGTCCTCTTCTTTCTTCACATCATTTAAGGGTTCTACCATTGGTTGCTCGACTCTTCTTACTATGGGTGGTATATCAAACTTAGTTTTGGATTGCTGACTCAATTCAATGAATATTTCCTCAACCAAAGGATAGAAGTAAAGTTCTGTGGAAGTACCCCTAGCACCTTCTAAGTACCAGACAGATGTGTGGTCCAAGACATGATGTTGTTCACCTGGTCCAAATAATTGTCTTTCCCTTCGCTATGCACAGGCTCGACATATCGTTGTACTTCAGGTGGATCAATGGGTGCAACCACTCTTATTTTAGAATCTTTGAAATACAATATCCTTTTCTTGAATCTTATAATAGTTTGGTTGTCTATTTCCCAATAAAATCCTACAATTCCAAGATATGGGTTTGTGTCATCAACAATGTCAATAAATTCAAAGTCAGCATATGTTCTTAAGCCTTTGACATCCATTGGTACTTGGGTCACTCTATCAATTAGTAGAGCCTTCGTTTGGTTTGAAATCCTTCGCTAAATAGGAGACCAGTCTAGCCATGGGTTATTCATACTCTCCCATGTATTTCTTGTCAATATATTGACATATGAGCCCAATTCTACTACAATATAGTCCATATCATAATATTCTATGTGCACACTCATTCACAGTTCTTGGTTTGTCTTCACTTTCCTCTTGATATGATTAACTCTTTTTTAAGGTCGTGGGCCTTTTGTGGTTTCTTATATGAGTGTTTTTAGTTCTGCAACAACATCTTTATCATGGATTAGTGCTAAACAAATTTTGAAAAATTATTTTCGCTTACTAACCTTTTCATTGATGACTTCCTAATTAGTTTTTCAAATAGTTCATGCATAGCTCTAACTTGTCCAGATGTCGAAGGATTATCAGTATCAAACAAGTATTTTCAAACCTTCAAGAAGACTTCTTTCTCATGTTGGAAATCTAACGTAGCTTTCTTTTGTATCACAAGTCTTACCTGTGATTGTCCTTACTGCGTATTTTGATCTGCTCCCATTGAAACAGCTCTTATTGTGACTACATCAATGTTAGGTTGTCTTGGTTCTGTATAAATCATCTGAATATTCATATTGGGATTCAAATTTTGCATCGATTTAGGTTTAACGACAGTTCTATCTTGCCATTTTGCAATAAGATGCGGACACTGTTTGACAGTGTGATCAAATGCTTTACAATATGTACAATTTTTTACAAGACTTTGACAATCTCAAGAAAAATGTCCTAGATTCCCACAATTATAACATACGATTTTCCCTCTTCCTCAACAAAATCGTCCTCCTGGTTGGTGTCCTCAAACTCTAAAATTCCCACATGGCCTTTGCAGAGGGTATTGTTTTTGTTGAGGATACTGATTCTGCTGGTATTACGGTTGAGTATTTTACTATTGTTGATACTGCAGAGGGTGATACTGAGGCTGCGCTCATTTAGATTGCATTTTATCATCTTTTTTCATAAGTAGGTATCCATCATTTTTTCTTGCAGCGGTTGAAGGGCTCTACAATCTTTCTCATCATGACCTACTAACTTTCAAAATTTACAATACATACTAGCGAGTGCACTTACAATCTTTTGTAAGTACAAACATTCCTTAGACTCGTGACCTCTAGTCTTGCATATTCTACACCAAGGCATTCCTTCAATGTTTAATGGTTTTGGCGCACCTGCTCCAACATAGTTCATGAGATCCGAGCAATTATATTTATGGTGTCCCTTTGTTTTTCATATTGTACACTATATTTCCTCCTCAACTTCCTTTCCTCTTTTAATGTCCTAGAACTGCACCATAAGATTGGCCAGATGCGACTGAAGTTGCATCATTCTTGAGCCATTATCTCCAACTGATGAGGATTCTAACTTCATCCTGATTTCAAGAGCCTCTATCTGTGACACGAGTTTTTGTTGCATCAATGGGGTTTAGATATGTAGTATCAAGGAAGAAATAAACCATTCCTTGTGTTGCACATCTGACATTTCGAAACTCACATTGACCATTAATGTCTTAATTCTTTAGTCAAATTCCCAAACATATTATGTCGATAGCTACTTAATTTCTTTGATCTATGTGATGCATTATGATTCAGACTTTGACTTTTTAAATTCATCTATCAACCCTAGTCAAATCTCGTTGAGTGTTTTCAGGACATCTCCTACTAGTACTATCCAGAATTTCATATACTAGTCCAGCGCACGACCTCATACCGTCGGGATCATATGCACTTCCCAAACAATACAGACAATGTCACAAAGAAACCAATGCTTCTATGGGTCTTCCAACCCATGTCCATTGAATATTGGGAGCTTAATGTCAGGTCCAGCCATTGTATTTGTTGGTGGTACACTCAAAACAAAATTTGGACTAGTCGGACTTACTTGTTCATGATTTACAGTGTTAGTAGTACTTGTATTTATAGAATCACTTGGAGATATGCCTTGCAATCTTATCTCTGGTAGTGTAGGAAATTTATATGCACATTCTTGTTCTAGAGATTTAGTTGACTCTTTTGACTCCTCATCACCTTCGAAGATCAACTGATATTTCTCCTCTTTGTCACAAGACCCCTCATCTAATTATGACACAAAATTGTAGCCTTCTTCTCGATCTGTGGTGCAACTCCCTTGTTCTAAAAAAAAAATTCTCTGTTACCGTATCTGAATCTTCTTTCACTTCTTAGAAATCCAGGTTCTAGTTCAGTTCCACTATCTCTTGGGAACATCTCACTCTATGGTTCTGCTGAGACATAGCCACCCCTTTCTATTCATTGTAGCATTTGCAGAATTCCTTTTTCACATAAAATCATTTTTATCCACATCTTTAAAGATGACATGTATCTGCTGCATGGTCCTCGAATTTTTTTTTACTCTGCCTCACTGTATGAGGTTATTGTGTCAATGACAAACTCAGTAATATATCTTTCTAGGATACTATCTACCCAAAAATCCATAACCCTTGATATATTTTTTATCATTGTTTTAAGTCGCTTGATTAAGGAAGGACTCCACTCTTTTAGTTTTCCTGCTTGGAAATTCCTTTATTGGATTGCTAGCTTACACAACCACCCATGCAACACACTGGGAAACTTAGAAAAGAAAATATCGTGAATGTCTGAATAAATGTACCGTCCTAACCACTATGTTGGGTTCCACCAAGATCCTTCACTTTCTTTTCCAACAAACTCTAACTCTTTGAGGTCCACCTAGTCTTGGATTTCTGGCTTCGTGGGATGCCATAACATATCCATCACCACACACTTTAAGGTCCCAGAAATGGAACCATTTGTTGGATTTATTCCCTCTCTCTGCCCCTGGACATAGGTTCAGTCCCTTCTACTGAACACAACAAACCCCGAGATATCAACCCAATGGAGTGGAGCTTGGTCGGCAGCACCTGTGACACAGATGTCGTCTCACTCGAGATATCTCAGTTTTATGGGTAACTACCAGAACCACATTTATGCAGTTAGTGCAAGAGGGTTTTTTAGTACATTGGCTCTGCACCAAGGTTTCGAATGAATACCGGGATGGTGGCTTACTTGTATGCATAGTATTTCAATACAAATCTATAATCCAACCCTTTTTTATGAGACTTAAGTGAACTAACATCGAATTGACATCATAAGCATACTCATTAATATAATGCGACAATCATATATTTATCCACTTGCAACAAAATAATCAACCAACCATTCAACAAAGCATTTATGCATATAACTAAGCTACTCAACATTCACACATATACACAACATATAACGTGGAAACCCATCTAGAAAAAAGCCATAAGGTGCTCTTTATCTGGCATGAGGAAATAGATGCACCATACTATGTTCAAGATCTTCTATTTTATCTTTACATACTTTTCCTCCCTCTCATGCTCCTTGGTATTCTCTCTTTCTATTTTTACCCTACTCCTAGTAGCGATCTGCACACATCCTAGATCAACTCAACCCTCTCTACTTGTGTAGGCACTAAACTACAAAACCACTACTCTGATCCACTCAGTGATCTAGAGTCATTTACAAAAACTACCTATCTCATTTATAGCTCAAGTGTATTTTCTAAGAGTCTATAGGTTCAAAATACTATATCATCTAATCAGTTAAAATCGATTGGCTATCTATCTAACCCAACTATAGCTTGGGTTCCTTATTTTATATCCCCATTACAGAATCGATACAAATCCCATACATGCTTGTTACAGATTCAATAGTGACTCGATACATACTCTAACAGACTCATTACAGACTCTTATTTAGTCGTTATCCCAACTAACTTAATATCTTCAACCAATAGGTTATCTTTCCTATTCTAGTAATACATAACAAGACACTATCAACTTGAATTACAAATATTCCTTCACACGTGTGGTTTCCACTGTCTCCAGCCAAGCTTGTACCCACGATCGCTAAGGATTGTCGCTTTCTCAACATTATTCCTTATTGTCACTTTTTGGCCATCTCACTATCCACATGCCTGCTTCTGCGTATATTTTTTCATGTGATATCATATCTCATTCTAACCTTATGTTGTGGCTTACTCATCTGGCGTAGCTTCCTCATCTTGGGCCTTCTCTTTGTCTTCTTCTTCTCTTTCCTTCTTCTATTAAAACATCCTTCCCTTTTACTTGATGCTCCTTTCGTTGTCGTAGCTCCTTCCTCTTACTCTTTTATACTCCTTCTTCTTACATAGGAAGAATTCCACATGAATTATTATGTACTATCTCGAGGCCCAATAGGATATATTCCTCAAAGGTTCCAATCCACCAAAAAAAACTAAAAAGTACTAAAGTACTTAGAAAGGGACAATACATAACGACAAACTAGGGTACAAAAATACCAAGAATAACCACATGGAAATTATAACTTCATTGTTTAAATTACCAACTTAATTTCCCATTATTGTCATGATGGAGACAGTCAAGGTGCAACACATCTAATTATATATAAAGAATGGAATTTGATTTTTGTGTTCATACTAGCTTGAAACAATGTTGATTTATCAACATGTTTTTTGTGAAACACACAAGGGGAAAGCATTATTTTCTAGTAGGGTCACTTATTTTTCAGTTCATGCATGCAAATATTATTCTTAGTTCGATGAATTCCCTCACTATCTAAAGAAAACTATCGTTGGTTTAAAGGAAAAACATTAGAGTGTTATCAATCTTTCCTATTCTACACTTTCTGAATATCACAGACAAACAAGATTTGGAATTATTTTATGTTATTGATTTTATCATTGGGATTATTTACCTTATCTTGTTCACTTGATATTTAGTATATTTTTCTATTTTCCATTGTAATATTTGGAAAAATGCATCATGGTAATGTGTTACATCACTGATGTATAAAAATATAATATATTCTATTTAAGAGTTCTATCACAATGGAATATCACATACCTTAATCTACTATAATCAATGACCAAATAAATGACCATTTAACAACAGTAAATGACAAAATAAATTATCGGTTAATAACAATCCATGTCTTGCTAAATTACCACTTAATTTCATGCAATGAATAAATAGATGACCAATTAACAACAATCAATGACTAAATACATGATAAGTTAATAAAAATTATTGATTAAATAAATCACTAGTTAACATCAATCAATTAAAAAATAAATGTTTAGTTGACAATAATCAATGACAAAAATAATGACTGAATATATGACCAAATTGACCAATCATAAAAACTAATAAATAACTAAAAAAAATTTAGTCACGTTATAAGTGACTAACAATAAATGATGTTCAGTCACATGACTAAATGTAGTCATTTATATGCAATTTTTAGTAGTTTTTAAAGTCATTTATCTCATTTTTTCTACTAATGTTGAGAGGGGATGCAGAAGCTAAAGAGAACTCAAACACTTCAATTGAATTCAATTCATTTGAAATCAAAGGGCACAAATGAGATAATACAAGAAGTTATTTCTTAATAGAGTCCATTTCCTAGTTGACTTGTTCTTCTACAGAATTATGAGTCTTGTAACCAATGAGTAATGGAACTACATTCAAACCTCCACCTTTTTTTGATAAGGATGGATTGGGTTCATTTGGTGTATACATAGCTTTTTAAACCTTGAACTTCTTCACCCATATTTTCTTATGCCAAAACCAATAAGGACACTTCTTCCAACAACTTTCTTGAAGGTGTGTGACCTCGTGACAAGTAATGAAACAATATCTTCCAATAGTCCAACTTTTGGAACCAAGAGCATTTCTTCCATATCCACCATCACCTGTGTGGATATTCTATCAACTTTGAATCACAAACCTTTTAAAGAAATAAGAAAACACCAATGTTATTCGTGATGCCCGAAATAATTTTCTCATGCCAAAAAACTAGGCGGAATTCAATCATAGTTAACCACACCTTCTCAATGTTAAAAGGTTCTTTATGTGGGTAAAAATCTACATGCCACTTATTCAACATCTCCTCGATGGTACTGAGTTATAGCTTTGATAAAGGATCTTTTCTCCATCCCCACTTCTCTTCATTATGAAAAATTTACAACATCTAGCTAATACGTGAATTACAATTGCATATCCCAACTGGGGGATAAATTTGTCAGTAATCTTGGATTTCTTGGAATATTATCATACTATATTAGCACATAATCTACTTATTAAAACCTTCAATATATAGTTTATAAACTCATTAAGGAATATATCCACTCCTACAGTCATCTCTACCCTCTTTTTTCTAGCTCTAATTCCCTTCTTTTTTTATTTGCAATCTTCCTTAACCTCTAATTGATTGGATCATCCAAAAATGAAAATGACATAGAGTCTGCAGTGTGAGAATTGCACCGAGGATTCTGTGTATTCACATCATTGTCCTAATTATACCTACTTGATATAATGGGAATAAATCCAAGTGGCTCTATTCATACATCTACATTAACCAACTTGCTTTGAAATTGTTCTTTGAAAAAATCATAACCCATATAAAATATCTAGCTATAATATTGACTAGCATCATAACCAACTATATCCTCTAACATGGTGAAAATGATACTCTTTCTTACATCAGGAGGGTACGTGATTCTTAGCTACAAATCACAAAAAGATGTCAAACGTATAACAAAATACCCCAACCATCTCTCTCTCTCTCTCTCTCTCTCTCTCTCTCTCTCTCTCTCTCTCTCCATACCACTCCCTCTCTCTCACTTCCCCTCTTCCTCTCTCTCTTTCTCTCCCNCTTCCCCTCTTCCTCTCTCTCTTTCTCTCCCACTATGTCCCTACCCTTCTCTCACTACACACACACACACACACCCGCATCCCATCCCTATCCTGCACCCCATAGGTAATGTGCACACTTCTACCCTCCTATCCTCCTTCCCTCTCTCTCTCCCCCTCCCTCTCCCCTGCCACCCGACTCATCATAGCCCTCCCCTACCCCTCTCCCTATCT
>LPNX010406523.1:118154-210891 GCA_001517045.1 Pseudotsuga menziesii
TGGACAACTCAACACTATTTATTACATAACTAAATAAATTTCTTACCATCCATGATTCATTAAACCAACCAAAAATAAAATGTAACACAATATTAATAATTCCATAATCTACAACGCCAGACCTCTACCAATATTATAATTGCAATGTATGTAAAAATAAATAATAATTCAAAGCTCAAACCTCTACCAATAATATAATTGCAATGTTGCTCATTCCAGAATCTACAACCTGAAATGTGTGATGACAGAAACTGGGTATTGCGGAATTATATGTCAAAAAAATGAACAATTCAAACATAAAACCTCTCCCAGTATAATGTAATTGCAATGTTATTCATTNATAAATCTTGCTACCACTTATTCCCTTCCCCATCCTTCCATATCCATCTCCACCTTCCTCTCCACCTCACCCACCCAACCTTTCTCTCCCTATCTCCCCTTCCCCTCCCTCTCCATCATTTTCCATCCACCCATCCTCCCCTCTCTCCCCATCCCACTTCCACTCTCTCTTTCCCTCACTCTCCCTCTTACTGTCTCTCTTAATCACACTTCTACTCTCTCCCTTTCCCCCTCTCTCTACCCCTTCCCTCCCCCCATCCTTCCACTTCCCTCTCCCCCTCACTCCACGCTCCCCATCCCCTACCGCTCCCACCTCTCTCTCTCTCTACATTCCCCCCNNNCAGGATATACTACTTGAAATGTGCTAGAGACAAACTGTGGTATTCTAGAATTATATGTGAAAAACTCAAACCTCAAACATCTCTTTCCATATAATATAATTTGAAGTGTTTGCAAGCAACTTGTTTTTCATTTGAATAAGACAGGACATGGGAAATGGGATCTGTTTATTGGTAAACTGTCCAGTTTTGAAATTGTGAACTTACTATGAAAATGATTATTAGAAATTGTAAGTGATTTTTTTCTGTCTTTTACCAATTTAAAAAAAAAAATTAAAGTTAAAAAACATAAAACCAAACTTAACTTAAAATTTTCAAAAACCCAGCATCAATTATTCAAAATACATAAAATGTCAAGAGGATTAGGATGAACAAAGTGTCCATTCTTCAAGACGGGTGTTTTTACTGTTACTTCTGTCAATTTTTTAATTTATGAAAAGTTGTGATTTTAAAAGTCCGTTACTTTTACCAATGGTGATGGTGAACAAACAAAATAAGATATTTGTTTCTTTATTGGATTGTTGGAAATGATTATGGTAATAGCAATTTTATTTTAAATTAATTTTTTATTTTATATTATTGTAGTTACCTTACAAATTTTTAACTATATACATTTTAATAATGCCAAAGACTTGGTTAATATATGCGGACCAATGACTTGGTTGATAGATGCAATTGCGGATCAGCCTCATTTTCTACTTTTAATAATGACAATAACTTTTCATTTCCGTTGAAAAAATCTCACGCATTCAATTTGACTCAATTGAAAAAAGTTTGCAGCAAGGCATGAAAAACTGCATGCCTCTATTCACTGTCAGTATGCCATTTCGTTAACATAGAGACCGTTGCATTCGAATGCATTTATGGATTTTTCTCCATTCTCGAGAGCACTGGATCGAAAACCACAGTATACAGTATAATTATTAATGCAGCCATTCAATTTTTTTCTTAAGAAACAGAGACCCATAACTACATGTGATTACACATTGCATCGATATCTTCTGATTAGATTCTAGAACTCCAACGCTATAGAGAACACCTTGTCATGGTGTATTAATTTTTGCATTGAGCTATCTCAGACTGCATGAATTTTGGCCTTGAGCGATCTTGACTGCATGAACAGTGTTTGGCTTGAGCGCATAAGACAGGGTTGTATTGTTTGCCAGATTCATTCTATTGATCTCCGCAGAGTTCTTGTGTCTAACCTAATTTATATATCGTTGTTGTTAAGGATTTATTTTTGAGGATAATTAAAAAAAATTATTTATTACTTTTTACTTAATGGCCAACAAAAGCACTAAATAAATTACTTTTTAAATTTATATTTAGAAGTAAAGTTACGTAACGCTACAACGTTACGTAACGTTACAATATCTACCCCATACTGGGCTGTAGAGCGCCTCTTGGCGCAATGATTATTAGAACTCATCGAATATTGAACACATGGAATATTGAATAGTGGTGAGTGCTTTTGTTGGGCTACTTGGAAATGATTTTATGGAATAATGATTATTAGAACTCATGGAATATTGAATAGTGGTGAGTGGTTATAGTGGGTTGCTTGAAACTGATTTTATGGAATATTAAATATTTTAAGGTTCTTTTATTTTGTTATTTGAAAATGATTTTAAATTGAAGACAGAAAAGAAATTATATGGAATATGGATATTTATTAGTTTGAATGTGAATAGATATAATTGGATTATGAAAAATCTAAAATCAACCTTTAAAGTGTAAGTTAAATGTTCTATTTTTTTATAGGTTTCTTTGCCATTTTTTTTATGTGGAGTTTCAGCCAAAATCAAATTGAAAATTTTCAAATTGCACTTGTTACACTTGCATAATCAAGATACTCGACGGTTTTAAAGATCCTGAATTCATTTATAAAATAAAATTTCAATTTAAACAAAAACAAATTGACTATTTCAAATTTTCAACAAAGATTAATGACCCAACTCCTACAAAACTGACTAAAAATAATTAAAAAAATTGTAAAATTAAAAAGATTAACGTACTCCAACCCTTTTAATATATGAAAAATGCTTATATCTTCTGAAATTATCTCTTCCAAAGTTGAAATTGTTATTGAGCTTGACAGCATATTACAAAAAATTCAAAATAAAAAAAATGAATTTAATAAGGCTTCAGAATTTTCAGAATAAAAAAGATGAATTTAATAAGGCTTCAATAGTTATGTACCGTATGTGCTTCCCGTTGCTCCAAAGAATATGGTTTTGTTGGATCCAAATTGGTTTCCTATGTATATATTTTATTTCAAGGTTGTCTACTTATTGCTTTTTTTTAATACAAAATTCTGTTATTTTAAATATTGGTCAGAATTGTTGAGAGTAAAACACTCTGTTCTTATGAAGAATTGTAAACTAGGTTATATCATTTCAAAAATTTAAATAGAAATTTGAAAAGGAAGTGTTAAAAACTACCAGTTCATATAATTATTTAGCTTTTAAATTTTACTCAACGTCGTTACTTTGCCATGCTTCAATAAAAATTCGTTACTTTTACATGCTTCCATCTTATTTTAGAGTTATCATATCAAATCAAACCCATAAGGTAAAGTTGGAAAAGAAAATAAATAACGAATTTACTTACCAAGACAAGAATAAGCAGAGCATCTGGTAAAATTCCATGAAGATCTGATGCTAACCACTAATATAAGAGATGCCCAACAAAAAAATAAATGCTTGAAAAATTTAAAGAAAGGCATTGATGCAGCAAAGCTAGTCAATAGATTAACTAGAATTTAATCGGCCTCAGAAACTCTCCTCTCTCAGTTATCATAGACTAGACAAAATAAGCAGAGAAGATAACAATCAACACAACACAGAAATGAATGTAGCTAAAAAAGTTAACATAAATGAACAGAAACGAATGTACCTGAAACAAATGTACCTGAAATTAAAGCTCATTTCCCCTACTGTGTCCTCGATTCCCTGAAGCTTGTTTGTCTCCATTCATTGCCTCTATTCCATAGCACCCTCCTCTATGGCATCTGAACCAAAATCAAAGATGAAACCACACTCAGATTCAGACACCCAACCAGACAGACACAAATTTCACTCCAACCAGGAAACCTAATCATAGAAATGCTCAAACGTAATCATACAA
This sequence comes from Pseudotsuga menziesii, assembly GCA_001517045.1. Lineage (NCBI taxonomy): Eukaryota > Viridiplantae > Streptophyta > Pinopsida > Pinales > Pinaceae > Pseudotsuga > Pseudotsuga menziesii. Next base: position 121,958 of record LPNX010406523.1, read on the forward strand.
ATGGACCAGAGCAGAGGTAAAATCATATAAATCTAAGCATTTACCTCCACGAATAGACGATTTTCCAATGTTGCATTTGAAGAAAATACATTGAAAAGACAACACTGAATGTAGCTTAAATGGACAGAAACAAATGTACCTAAAATTGAAGTGTGTTTCCCCTGTTGCATCCCCGATTCCCCTGAAGCTCATTTGTCTCCATTCCAGCGCAGCCTCCTCTATCGCATACTGAACCAGACATGAAACCACACCCATATTCTGACACTCGACCATACAGATCTAGACAAATCATAAAAATTATCTAGAGCATGAATATAGGAGGCAAATGAAATAATAGAGGAGTTAAATGTTGAAATTCTTTGAGAGTTGAGATTTATATATCCCCCTTTCCAACGGATAGATTATTTTTCTCTGACTCTCGTCAACGAATTGAAACTTTATCTAACTTTGTAACAGAATCGTAAATGCAAATAGCATGAGTCAGCACATGGAAACCTTAGAAGATGAGAGAGCTGATGATTTTTTCTTTTCTTTCCATTTACATTCATGCTTTTTGCCAAGTATTTTTCCCTAATTCATGCCTTTTCTTTCTATTTTCATTCATGATTTTTTCCAACGATTTCTAAGTGGAACTAATTACTTCTTTCTATTTTCATTGATACTTTTTTCCAAGGATTTCAGAGTGGAACTTGATTTCTATTTTCATTCATGTTTTTTTCCAAGTATTTTTCGTAATTCATGGAGGAACTAATGCCGGGACAACCCAAATTCCATGGAATATTGGCGAGGAGGAACTTGAAGATGTTGTGGAATATGATACGTTAAGAAAGTTTCATATGACTTTTTGTAGGACATTCTACATCTATTGTAAGCTAAACTATACTTTGTTGGGGCTGTCAATATCAAAATTTTGCATTTGCATTCTGCATCTATTGGGGTTATAGATATGAAATTCAAAACTTTACAAGAAAATACCACACAAAACATTACAACATTGTGCTCTACAACATAGAGATAGAATGTGCGCTAGCGAACATAATCGTGGGATTACCTGTAAATTTAATATTAATCCTTTTTCTTTTCATATTGTGGTTGAACCAATTGCATCGATAGATAGATATTAAAGCTAGATATTCTATGTACTATCCATTTGGTTTAAAGGAGTGCCTCATGTTTTGGTGAACAAGAATACGATCCTCAAAAGAAAATTCAATCGCCATGTGATCTCTTCACATATATAATTCTGAACGAAGAACATCTCCAACGGACAGAATCTCAGATATTCAAAACATAGGTGACCTAGTTTTTTATGCATGACATTTTTGTGAAACCCTATTCCCTCACTGAAGTTCCAAATATGTTTTCTGTGCAGTTAAATCCACCTTCTTGCTCTATTATAGAACATACAAATTCATCTTAGACAATTGGAGGCATCTTAGACGATTGGTCCTGATGATTGAACGCAGAGCGGGTTTTGAGAGCTTGTTTTAGTCTTTTAATGGTTAATCTTGGTCGTTAACTGGTTTATCCTAGAGTTTCTTGGCCGTTGAGATGGCTTTGTGGTCTGATCGCACATGCTGCGATTTGACAGTTCTCTGATTGAGCTAGATTGGTTTTAATTTGCGCTTTATTGATCTGTCCATAGCAATTAATCACCAGCGATGTGGAGGTGCCACGTTTATTGGATATTGATTTCATTGTTTTTGTGGTGACTGGTTGCGTTTTGTCCTCTCATTTGCAATTCTGTGGAGATGGCACTGTTTTACGCTCTAGAGTGCTGCATTTTTTGGGTTTTTGGCTAGGAGTTTACCTTCTGAACTCGGTTCCTGGAGACGGTTCTCTGGGGCCTTGGTTTAATGGTGTTTTTGCTGACACTTGGACATTAGTTTGGGGTGTTGGTCTGCAGGTGGATGTGTGGTATTTTTCTGAATTGCAAGGATTATATGAGGATGCAATTGCATTCGTTGGGTTTTTGGATGAAACTGCATTGTGGTTTCAATTGAGATATTTAGCAGGTTTGCTCGTTTTTATAGACTGAGTCCTCCTCTTGGTTAGTTGAGGAACGTGTTAGAGGTTTCGAGCTTTGAAAGCTTGTTTGGGGTTCTTTTTGGTTAGTCTTGGTCGTTAATTGGTTTTTTTCTGGAGTTTCTTGGCCATTGAGAAGGCTTTTCCCCAGTGGTGATCGCTGTGGTCTGAATGCAAATGGTGGTTTAAGTGGTGACTGGGTTTTTGCGTATGTCCTCTCTTTTGCATTTTGTGGTGACGTCGCTATTTTCTATTCTAGAATGCTGCATTTTCAAGGTTTCTTTCCAAGAGTTTATCTTCTGAACTCTGTTCCTGGAGACGGTTTTTTGGGGCTTTTCTGGTGTCTTGGTTTACTGGTGTTTTTGCTACCAATTGCCGTTAAGTTGGGGTGTTGGTCTATTGACAGATAAGTGGTTTCTATCTGAGGCACAGGGAATTTGTGACGTTGTATCTACTTTTGATGGGTTTCAGACGTAGCTGCATTGTGTTTTCAGTTGCGGTGTTTAGCAGGTTTCCTTGATAGTGGTGATTGTTGTGGTCTGATCTCTCGGTTTTCTGGGGATTTTCTGGAGTATTGGTTTATGGGTGTTTTCGCTGCCACTTGGACGTTAAGTATGGGGAGTTGGTCTGCTGGCGGACGAGTGGATTTTTTCTAAGCCGCAGGGACTCTGGAGATTGAATGTGCATTCGTTGCTTTTTCGGTTGAAACTACATTATGGTTTCAGTTGTGATATTTGCAGGTATGCTCGGTTTCTATCCAGTATTCTTGCTTTTATGATTCTCCTCCTAGAGAGATTTGCTCAATTCAGGTTGTTAGCTAGCTCTAGGGAGTGGGGTTTCGAGCTTTGGAATCTGTTTTGAGTTTTTTTTGGTGTAATCCTGGCCGGTTATTGGTTTTTTCTAGAGTTTTTCTTGGTCGTTGAGAAGGCTTTTCATGACTGTAGTGATTACGGTGTCTATGCTCTTGATGCGATTTGAGCTTTTTGTACTATTTGTGGCTTTAAGTAATGATGTGGATGCTTTGCTGGTTATTGTGTTTATTGAGAATGTGGTGATTGGGTTAAGCTTTTGTCCTCATATTTTTCTGGGGCATAGACGTTGTATCCTGGTTATTTGTGTTGCGTTTTAGGGGTTTTCGATCGGGAGTTTAAATCCTGATTATTGGAGACGGTTTTTTCTTGTCCTCTGGTGCTGTGTGTTTCTCCTCAGTTTTTCTGTGTAGATTTTGGACGGTTCTGGGTTAGGGGATTAGCTCTTTTTAGAAATTTCCCTTTGGGCGACGAAAACTATGGCACGTACTCCGCCAGGGCACCTGCATTGTATTAAGCAGGGTATTGGAGTGGAGAAACGGCTTTCTGCTTCATATAAGCCTTTGCAGCTTAATCTGGGAGAATCGGGGTCTGCCCTCGGCCCGGATGAAAATTTGTATAAGGTTTTGGGAATTAGGGATCTCCCGTGCCTGGGCCCTAAGGATGTGGATTGTTCGGATTTAGGTTTTCAGGTCTCTACTTGCTTGGAGAAGTGCGGGCATTTTACACTAACTTCACAGTCGATTGGGAACTGTATTTTGGATGGGGAAGTGCCTCCATCTTTAAGAGTGGGTCTCCAATCATATTTTTTGGGTATGATGACTTGCGATGGTATTAGTAATCATATTCATAATGATTCTGGTTTACAGGTTGACAAGTCTAACAGTTTGTTGGTTAATATTCCGGTAGTTGGAAAGGTTCAAGAGATTAGTGAAGGTTTGAATGCACAATTGGGATTTAATCCTATTTCTGAAGAAAACCATGTTTCTATCAAATCTATTGATTCTGATAATGACTATGTGCATGATCCTCATTTACCTGTAAGCAAAGGAATTTCTAAGTCTAAGAGGAGGCAGCCTAAACCAATTAAGAAGATTAATCTGGTTTTAATGACTCTGGGGGAAGACATGCTTCTAAATGATATAGTACTCACCAATGCTTTGAATTTGGTTGGGAGGTTTGGAAGGCGTAATTATAACGCTGAATATTTGCATGGGTGGGCTGTAAAGGCTTGGACTGAGATTATCAGTACTAGTCCTAAGATTTTCATGCTTCCAAGGGGATGGATAGCTTTTAAATTTTCTACAGTTGATGATGTTGATAGGATCCTGGCTGGTGTTTGGAAATGGGATAATGCTGGCCTACTTATCAAAAGATGGACTCCTTTATTTGATCCGTGGAAGGAAAGGTATGACCAAGTTCCTATTTGGGTCAAACTCCCACATTTGCCCTTTGAATTCTGGTCTGCTGATTTCTTCAGACTTGTTGGGAATACCTTGGGTACCCATTTGGAAACTGATTTTACTTATTTACACTCTAGGGTATGTTGCATAGGCCGGGTTCTTGTTCTGCTAGACTTTCGTTTGGGCTACTGAACTGGTCATTAAAAAGGGTAATAGTGATTTCTTTCAGCCACTGGATTATTTGGGAATTCCTTTTCGATGTTTTAGATGTCATGGGTTTGGACATCTGGAAAATGAATGCTCTCTTCCATTTAATAAGCATTCTACTTCCAAAGTTTGGAGAGTCAAAAAAGGTGGGTTTCAGTCTATTGCAAAGGCTGGAATGCCTGTGGAGGATAATTTGGACTTGCATTCTGTTTCTTTTGAATCTGAACCTTTAGCCAATCTTAAATCATTGAGCATTTCCAATTCTTTGAAAGATCTTGCTAACATTCCCTCTCTAAACCTTTTTCTTGAGGCCTTATCTCCTACTATTCCAAATTTATCATTGAAGAATTTGGGTTTTGTTTCTCCTTGTAAGGCCTCTCCAGTTCTTAGTAAGGGTTACTATCTACGCTCGTGCTCGAAATCTGTTTAGGAGATTTCTAGGCCTGTCAAGGATAAACCTGGGAATCTTGAAGCAGATAAGGGTATTATTGGAGATGAAATTGATACACATCCTGTACTGAGAGGTATTGGGGAGCTTAGAGAAATTTCCCTTAATAAGGTTTCCTTATGATGCTCATGACCTTAAATGTTAGGGGTTTGGCTAGTCTTCCCAAGAAACTAGCGGTAATTAGACTTATCGATCAACATGCTGCTGATGTTATTTGTATTCAAGAAACTATGATTGAGGGATGTGTACTGGTACAAGAGTTGGAACTTCTGATTGATGGCTGGCAGTTCATTTCGGTGGATGCCAAGGGAAAATAGGGTGGACTTATTTTGGGCTGGAAGTCTTGTAATTTTCTTTTTCATAATGCTTGGGCTATGAAAGCAGGGTTGTGTGTAGTTTTATTTTCATATGATTTACAAAAGGAAATATCCTTTTTTAATATTTATGCGCCCTATCTGGATAGGGAAACTTTTTAGAATAACTTGATCAAGATGGACTATTTCTTGACTGCTTTTTTAGTTTTGGGGGGAGATCTTAACTTTTCCTTGGTTCTTTCTGAAATCTGGGGGGTTAATGCTCAAGTAGATCCTTTAACTAATTTTTTTCATAATTTGTTGGAGAGATTGGGGTTGGTTGAAATCAACCCTTTGGTTGCTATTCCTACCTGGAGTAATCGTAGAGTTGGTTCTGAGGGTATTTGTAAAAGGTTGGATCATCTCTTAGTTTCGGTTGATTTCTTAGATTGTGATTTCCTTCTTAAACAATGGATTGGGTGTGGAGGTGTTTATGATCATCAACCTGTCTTCATGCAAATTTATTCTCAGTCTCCTAAGGCCCATAGTCCTTTCAAGTTTAATGTAGGATGGCTGGATCATACTAATTTGGTTGAAGCTTTAAAAGATTCTTTGGTTCCTTTTGATGCTAGGTCTACTTTATCTCCTGATTCACAATTTAGTGAGAATCTTAAATGGATTAAAGCAATCTCTACTAAGTGGTCATTGAATAAAAAAGCTCAGAACATTAAAGATTTGGTTGATATTGAATTTGAGCTGAAAATATTTCATGATAGGCATATTTTTGGTATTACTTCAGTGGTTGATAAGGATTTACTGATTGAGATTGAATCTCGCAAGAGTGCTATTCTTCTTTTTCGGGAAATGGAGGCTCATCAGAAAAGTAGGGCGTTATGGTTGAGCTGTGGTGATGATAATACTCCTTTCTTTCACAAATTTGATGCTCATAGGAAATGTCACAATTCTATTTGGAAACTTTTTGATGACTCTGGAAATCTTGTGGAAGGGTCTGAGGCTATAGCTAAGGCTGGGATTCATCATTTTGAAAGCCTTTTTAAAGAAGAAGCTGACCTCCATCTTCCAGATATTGTTCAAAGTGCTGGACATTTTCCATCTTCTGTTTCAGAGGATGAAAATGCTGAGCTTATGCAGGATATTACTCTTAAAGATTAAGCATATATTATCCATCAGCAAAAATGATAAGAGTCATGGACCTGATGGTATTCTTGTTGAGGTGTATAGATGTCTGTTTGATGTTTTGGGTGAAGACCTTCTAAGAGTCATTGAATTGTCCAAGATTTGTGGAAAGATTCCATGTGTTTTTAATTCTACCTTTCTTGCTCTTATTCCTAAGATTGATAGTCCTTTATCTTTTGAGGATTTTAGGCCTATTTCTCTGTGTAATTTTGTATACAAAATTATTGGTAAGATTATCTCAATCAAAATCAGAAAGGTTTTGGGTAGATATATTTCTGGTGAATAGTTTGGATTTTTGCCGGGAAGGCAGATTCACGATGTTGTAGGTGTCATTCAGGAAGGTAGGCATACTATGCATGTTAAATCCTTAAAAGATGTTATGATTAAGATCGATCTTTCTAAATCCTATGATCGAGTCAGCTGGGTCTATCTCCGGGTTATTCTTGCAAAAATGGGTTTCGCAGGAAACTTTATTGCGTGGGTTATGAGCAGTCTTTCTTCTCTATATTTTTCTCTGCTCATCAATGGTGTTGCTACCAATTTTTTTAAATCTGGTAGGGGACTCACACAGGGGTGTCCTTTGGCACCACTTATGTTTCTTATTGTGGTTGAAGGCCTTGGGAGGGCTATTCTTCATGCTAAATTTAGTGAGACTTACCATGGTTTATCTTTTGGTAACAATACAATTTTAACTCATGTTCTCTTTGTGGATGACATTGTCATGGTTAATGATGGTTTTGAACAGTCTCTTTCTACTCTCTATGAGATTTTAATGCATTTTTGTAAGGCATCTGGGATGCAAATAAATGATAATAAATCTTCCTTATACTTCTCCTGTATGGAAGATTCTGAAGTTATTACATTACAGAATATCTTCAGCTTCCCTGCTGATAGAATTGAACATGGCATGAAGTACCTTGGTTTTCATCTTAAACCATGCAGATATCTTATTAGGGATTGGGATTAGCTAATTATTAAAGTTGAACAAAGGATTCAGAATTGGAGCTTCCGTTGGCTGTCCAAAGGAGGAAAGCTGATTTTGATTAAAGTTGTTTTAGAGGCCATTCCAGGCTATTGGATGCATTTCTTGGTACCTTTCGGTGTAATAGATAAAATCAGAAAGCATTGTTTTAATTTTCTATGGGCTGGTAAACAGAACTCTTCAGGTTTACCCTAGATATCATGGAAGTTTCTTGCTATGCCTAAATCTTTGGGTGGATGGGGACTTAAAGTCCCTGTTTTATTTGCCAAGGCTCTCGCAGCAAAAAATGTCTGGAATATCATTCATGGTTTGGGTTTATGGGTTAAGATAGCAATACAGAAATATATTTATCCAATGAATATTCTAGAATGGATAAGATCTTCTGTTAAAAAGAAAAAGAATATTTCTATTTGCTGGAAAGCGGTTATATGGGCTTTCGATCTCATTGGAAATTTTCTGGTCTGGAAAATTGGTACTAGCAATGTTGTTTGTATTGGTTTAGATCCATGGTATGGCTGCAAATGGAGACATGCCCTTCCTATTCCTATGTTAGAAAGATTACATTTGTCCAGTTTTCATTTTCTTCCTGATATTGGAATTCTAGGTTCTATTTTGATGTCTCAAAAATGGTTATCTGCAGAATCCATTGGATTTATTGACCCTCATGAGATTGCTAATTGGAATGGATATATTGCCATTCTAAATTCTAGCCATGTTAGACTATCTGCTACCGATGATTGTCTTATCTGGAATTTATCTAAATCAGGCAAGTATTCTCCTAAAGAGGGTTATGATGAGCTTATTAATAGAGAAGTGGAATCGGTTTGGTGGTGGAAGGTCATATGGAAGATGAAGTGTCCCCTAAAAACAAAAGTCTTTAGTTGGTTTCTTCTTTCTGGTAAAGCATTGACTTGGGATGTTCTTTGCTTGAGGGGTAGAGAAGGTCCTAGAAGATTCTTTTTATGCAAATAGAACTGTGAATCCAATTTTCATATTGCAGTAGAATGTCCTTTTACTCAATCTGTTTGGTCAATTATTGAGGATCATTTGAAAATTAATAATTTTTGGTATGGAGAATCCCTGTCTGCTTGTCTTAAAAACTGGTGTTTTCTATCAGATGTGGCATTTATCAAATCCCTACCTATTATTGTTCTTTGGTTTATATGGAAAGCAAGAAACCGATCCTGTTTTGAGGATCTTGTCACAACTCCTGCACAGGTATCAAGCTATAGCTTGGGTTTGTTGAACAATTTACCACAATCCTCATCTGTGGTCTCTATCAGATCAATTTTTGTGGAAGAAATTGATAAAACTTATGCCTGGGGTTATTTTGATGAATCTGCAGCTGGAGACCCAATGATTTCTGGGGCTGGAGGTATCTTGTTCATATCTGATAGTCATTATGTTTATTTCAAAGTAGGTTTAGGCTTGGGTACTAATAATTATGCAGAATTATGTGCACTTAAGCTTCTCCTTAGGCTAACGCAGAAGTATAATTTGGATAAAATCCATGTTTTTGGGGATTCCTAGTTAGTTATCAATTGGGCATCGGGTAAGTATCGATTATTAAATATTGAACTAGCCATGATTCTTCAAGATGTTCACTGTTTAGCTGACAGTCTTGATTATGTGTCTTTCAAACACATTTATAGGGAACAAAATTTCAAAGCAGATTCATTGGCTAAAGCAGGTGGTAGCATTCTTGAAGGATCTTGGGTTACATGTGAACAGAGAGGGGCATAAATTGAGGAAACTTTTCAAGTTTTCTAATATGTTATGTGAGATGTCTGATTTGCAGTTTACTTGACCGTTTTTCTGTTGAGAGATTCATGCATTCTGTGTTTCTGTCAGTTTCTCATGAATTATTTCCTGGTTATTTTTGGAGATTTTTTATGCTTGGGCATTTCTGAACTTCCTGATTTGTGGCACCCTTGATACATGATGCTCTGGCTGAATTTATATGCTTCATCTTATTCTAGTGATATCAAGCAAACATTCTAAGAGCATGACATGTGGGCTGATGGCCTCTTTGTTTTTGGTGCTGAAATGGATATGAATTTTTTCTTTGGATGGCCTGGGATTGGCCAATTGATTAGCTGCTGATTATTGATCACCTTTGAAATTTTTTTCATACATTTAGAGACTTTTTCAGCCAGCTAGTTTTGCTCTGGTCTGTTTTGCTTGTGATCACCATTTGATTCACAGTTTGTCTGACCTGAGTGATCAGGAATGATGAAAAAAGTCTGCTATGATCAGACTTATTTTTGCTGCATGGTTGTTCATATTTGAATTCTTTTCTGCTGATAAGTTTTGGTAAACATTATGATATGATAATGGTTATTGTGCTCTTCCTGAGGCAAGTAACTGAATGTATTGGCAACTTCTTATTTGGTTTTTGTATAATGGACCTTGAGGGCCATCTGTTGAATGTGAATAAAATATTTACGAATTTTTTCTTTGGAAAAAAAAAGAACATACAAATTCATACTTAGATTCAAAATACACACATACTCAAGACTCAACCACAAATATACAGGAACACTGAGCACTTCCCTACAGACAGACAGAAAAGGTGTTGAAACTGTGTAATATTTGATATAGGATAGGATAGGTGTGGTTCACTCTATTTTGACAGATTTATTTTCCCTCGGTGAAGAACAATTAGCCTTTTTCAAATTTTAAGGTTGTTTTGGCTTTTTTCATTATCTAGCATTTCGATATGTGGATGACATTTGGATTTTGGGTTGTGTATTTTTTGGATTAAAGAACACTGGGATGTTTTATTATTGAGTGATAATTACAATAATTATAGGGTTAGGAAAATTTAGGGATATCATGTTGTTGAGAAAAAAATATTTGTAAGTCTCATTGAATAGGTGAAAATGATTATTTCTTCAAATATATTGTCTCTAAGAAGTTTGATTTGTTCAAAGATGTTATCAGTTTAGGGTTGGATGGTTGTTAAGATGAAAGTGTAGGATTTAATAAAAACATTAATTGGACCAATCATGATAATGGAATCATTGCTATGAAAAACTTTGATAATGTGAATTTTATGAAAAGATAAATACTTTTGTTGAGAGATAGATACAAGAGGGATTAGAAGTTATAGGAATAGAAAATCAAGGATAATTGGTGGCAATTGACTAGTATGAATAGTAATTGTTCACAATAGTGGGTTTTGAGTATCTACATTTCCATTACAATCTTCATTAGTGGTAATTTCCTTCTAAGTAAAATTTGGTCACGGTAAAAAGTGGTATTCATTTAAATTTTTTAATCTCTATGAATATTTCTTTATTGCTTAGTTCAAAAGATTCTATAGCCATATAACCATATAAGTAGGAGAGGTGTTATGAAAAAACTTGATTCAAGAATATCTTGAATTAAATGGTATTTTAATATATAATTAATGCTGTAGCATCCTTGGCATAATGTGTGGGACATAATGTCAAGGCTGAAATTAGAACCTTTGAGAAAGACAAAATGTTTCCTACTAATGTATCATGTACAAAACAATTTATTTATTCATTTTCACAACATTGATTGTAATTTTAAATAAAATTGATATTAATAAAACTATAAACGCACATTAAGAGGAAGATAATTGTGTATCTTTATTCATTCAACTAAAACATTATAAGTAGTTCTATATTTTATATATTTTAATGATAAACCAAATCATGATCCTTAATCTTTGAATTTTTTTGTGGCAACATAATTTAATGATTAATATTTATTTTAAAATTTCAAAGAGTCATATTATGAATCTTATTACATACAAAGTTAATAGGTTGACACTTGATAGGACTAAGTTTTATAGATTACAGATAATCTCTTACTTTTACTTTGTGGAAGTTCAAGACTTTTACTTTTACTTTGTGGAAGTTCAAGATAATCTCTTACTTTTACTTAAATAGATGAATGCTCAACTTGTATATTTGGTGGTTAAATTGCTTTAGAAAAAACATATAAGCCATGCCCATTTTACCTTTATTGGTATACCTTCGAATCATTATTTTGAAATTTTTTGTTATGTTGTCATAATAAGTTAAGGATTTACATTGATGAATAAATGCCAAAATAGTTTTTTTTTTTGGCACACATTGGAAATTGTTATTTTGAATTTTTTTTATGTTGTGTTAAATAGTCAAGGTTTTACATTTATACATAAATAAAAAAATTCTCTTTAGTTTTGTCTTGACCAAAGTTTAAATGATTTTTTGTCAATCATTTCACCATTAAATTTGGAATTGATGTGGTAGGTCTCTTTAATAATTTCTCATAACAACTACTTTTTGTTTCTAGGTATGGACACCTTTAGATATTCCTTGAGCGATGAAAATATTTAGATATCCTTTTGTGTTGTCTTCAAAATTTATTCTTAGCATATTTAGATCCATCATTTCATTTCTTTGGTTAGGTTCAGTTTCTTTTGTAGTGCTCATTTATTTTTTTCCTCATAATTCTACCATTTATTTTCGAAACAATGATAACATCCATTTTTTATATTAATATGAAGAGGTAGTTACATATTTAGCACAGCCACTATGATCTGATAAGAAATGGATGGCTAGACAAAATAAGAAATAGAAATATCTTAAAATTTCTTTTGCGATCTCAACACCTTGAAAAATCAATCTCATTTTTTTTATTTTTTTATTTTCTGAAAATATCCTTTTTGGAGTTGTCTAATACTTTTCCTTTCTTGATCGGATTATTATTTTCCTAAATAGGATCTAGACTATTTGATCCAAATGTGAATATTGTTTCATTGTGTGTGATTCCCAATGTTCCCTAGAAGGAACCTTGGGTGGGGGAGCTACCACAAACAACTCTAAGCTAGCAACCTCCTTTGCAAATTTATTTGTGTTGCCATGGGTTTCTATTTCTTCTTCAATATTCCCATGCATAAATAATTCTTCCACTTATATCAAGTGTTGGTGTTCAACACCCTTATACTAGGTGGAATTTATGTTCCATTTTCATACCTTTCTTCTAGAAGTATTATTCAAATACTTTTTAGTGACCATTCCTTGTGTAGGGTAAGAATCCACCATACTCAAATCATCCTCTACATCCTAAGGTTGTTTGTTCGGTTTTACTCTCGAGCCTTTCCAAATACTTGAATGAAGATACTGTCTAGTGTCCCTTTAGTGAAATATGTTGATGCTCAACATCAACATACTGCCAAATAATTTGGAGCATGACCCTCAAGGGAAACCTACTAAAATTTTAGCTAGTACATTTTCATCATAATCATGTCATGGTCGAGTAAAGTTATGAGATTTATCATCTTTTCATTTGGGAATTGTCATGTCAAGTATTTAGCGTCATTTCATTTAGCTCATCATACCAATCATGCTCATATTTAGTTTTCCAAACTCCAAGTCAATTTACCCCTTTCGATAATTTATCAAAGTTTCGATAAGCCAGAGTTTATTTTTGATGTCTTGTCATCTTAAGTTGTCGATTTCCCATCATTTGATAAATTCACCACTTGGGTCAATGGTCTTGTTTTTAGTACACCTAAATCCTTCCTTTACAAAATTCTCCAATATCCTCCATCTTTAAAATAAAGACAAATCTTTCACCTTAATAAAAAAACCTTTCCCTTTTTCTTAGCAAATAAGTTACACATTTATCATTCCCATCCCTTAGTATTTATTTTTTACCTTTTAATTATTCCATTTTTTCTTTACATTTTTTATCCCTTTTCATCATAAATCCTCCCTTCCTAAAAAGTGAAGTATAAATAATAATAATTGTTTCTAAGAGCTCTACTCGCAAAACTCTTCTCCCCTCCTTTACGCCAATCTATCCACTTGATTAAAAAAATTAATTTCCTTTTCATGTTCCCATTACTTTTCCCAATCCCTATTCATTTAACTTAATCCTTTTCTATACCCTGCGATTTTTCCATATTTTTTCCCATTTTTGTAAAATTAAAAGCAATCATTATATCACCCTATCCCCTTTGCGATATTAAGTTTTATATATCCAAAACATAACTAACATTCTATCAAGATAAAGGAAAGTTATTTAAAGTATATAAAATACCAAAGGGGAGCTCTCATATGAAAAAGGTCTTGTTCCCATCAATAATGTAAAAAAGAAGCCTTCTGAAAAGCATATGGATCAGTTCCCAAAAACGTTTTTCAATCCAAGGTTAAGTCGGTCTCACATAGGATGTTTTAGTTATGAAATCGAGATGTTTATTTTTACATGAAGATGAATATTACATATCAAAGGAACATAATGTGAAATCAATCGAAATAAGCATGGATGCAAAATCGGATGAAATTTTGATTTGCATTACACTAAGATTGATCCTCATTCTCAAGGCCCTCGATTAGATATTTTGGCAAAATTGAAAGTGGAAATTTTGGGTTTAAATTGCGAGATGAAAACAAGTTCTTATTGAAAGTGGACATTTTGGGTTTAAAGTGTTAAATGAAAACAAGTTCTTGCACCCAAACTTAAATATTCTCGGTGGTTACTACTACTCACCCTCTCTAAAAAAATTAACTTTTGATAGTTTCCAATTTTTTTTGTCTTTCTCCATAGAAGGTGAAGCACTCAAATTACTTGTCCTAGCCTTTAAAATCTCAACAAAGTTGCCACAACCTTTAAAAGCTCAATGAAGATTCCTGAAACATCACCTCACACTAGACGTCAGAGGAGGTAAGAGGTGGGTACTACTAGCTTTTCACTTCTACAGTTTTCCATCCATACTTAGTCACCCATGAGCCCAATAGGCAGCGATTAGATGTAAGGCTATGGTCCATTTCCATCCATAGAGTGAAGATAGAATGTGCTTCCAACGAGGTACATTTTGTTTTCCTGCATTCATTTTTTTTTCTTTTTTCTGTTGTATATGTTTACTACTGAAGTTTTCATATACATAGTTTTTTGTAGCTCAATTTTAGTGTGGAGTCCCCATGCTATCTCACTTTCAACATAATGAATCATATCTGTTGAGAATTGTGTAGGGTCTTAAAAACATCCATATCTTAGGGGTCAAATCCGACGCAACCTATTGTACTGATAACTTTCTTGAAAATTCCATCCCTTTAATAAAATTTTATTTTGGGCATATCTCTGTCTTCCTCTATTATTCTACATTCAGATTTGCTATCATTCAACTTTGCTATTATGTTTGCATTCTGCGAACTATATTTTTATGTATAAAAGGAGTATAAATATTTTGATCAATTTTTTTTACTAACTTGCACATAATATTTTATTTCATTTTGTTCTAAGATGTGTATAAAAATCTGATTCTTAATTGTTAGGCATAGTCCTCTCATATGCTCTATTTTTCATATTTAAGTAGTTTCCTTGTACTAGTTTTTGTAAGTTGTCATATTATACCATCTGCAAATTTTATTGAGTTTCATTTCACTAAGCTTCAAATCTGGCAAGTTTCTCATTTATTTGTTGATGTCGTGGCATTAAAAGCCTAATTTTTCAATGACATTTAAAATTTGTAGATATAAATGTAAGGACAATTTTTTTTGCATATCACTAAATGTTGTAAAATTATCTAGAAGTTACTAGAACAAAAAATATTGTTTAATTTTTATACTATCAACAATAACACAAAGTTTCGTATGCATTTAACTAATATTACTACATTAATATCATGCGTTTTCTTAAAAGGTGTTTTAAAATTTTAATAAGAAGATTATACTTATTTCTCTTTGCATATTTGAACCATTTACTTAATTTCAATAAAGCGTGAAAATATATTTAATTATCGACTCATTTTATTGCTAACAACTAACGCTTTCTTTTCTTAGATTTTTAATTGAAAATAATGCATTCTCGTTCTATAAAAATTTTGCATCCAATTCCCTACCTATAATTAGTTAATGGATTTCACTTTTAGGAATCAATGCACACCTGGTTATATAGGTTGAATTTAAATTCATTGATGGAGTAAAGTTATTTATTTGAAATCCTTATTTTATTTCATTAACGACAATTCCACCTTGCTTTCATTTCATGTATGAAATTAACTACATTGATCAACCCTTTGTATATTATTTTCCTCAGAGCTATAAATGAAACCTAGGATACCATCCCCTTCATCCACTTGAAAATCCCTCGAGGGGTGTTAAAAGTGTTGTTTTCCTAACAGTCTCATTTTGAGCATCACCAAAATCAACCTCTACAAACAATTTAACATTGGGTGGGATATATCTATTGTTGGTTTATGGGAAGAAAAACTAAAAAATCCCTAGTGTACTTCAAATCTTCACATTGGAGCTCCATTTTTTCCTTAATATCATGGAATACAAGCCTTTCTTCATCACAATTTTCTGTTTAATCACTAGAATCTTGCATCTTTCACTTTTATGGATTCATTGCCTAATATGTCCTTGAACAACTATTTCTAGACTATTCAGTTCATATTTATGCCTACTAGTTCATATTTGGTTAATTTTATGAATAATATTAGGCCATAAGGTTCTAGTTTTAAGTGACCCTCCCTAATATGTTTTCATGTCCATTCGAAGAGATGTTTATATAAACTATGTAACTAGGAGTTGTTTCAGTGTCTTAATTTTCAATAGATCTGTGCGATAAAGTTCCTTGTGGAGTTTGGATTGGTTGAATCATCACTCAAAAAATAAAATTTAAATGTTATTTTCTCTATTTCATGAGTGATATTGTGTTTGTTTGAAGAGAGTGTAGGTAATTCATATCAACATTACATTTAGTAAGAATATTGGATTACAAACTATTTTATGTGTAGCGATGAATCATGTTCAATTTATGTCCATGAAGCTATTTGTTGGTTCTTATGGTATACAAGTGCACACATGCAATTATCTTTGATAACCCATTCGAAATTCAGCTTCAAAGACCCTTTTTGAAAATCCATGAGGGAATTGATTTCTAATATTGTGAGGGTCTAGTTTTATTTTAGCTCTTTCGCTCTTGCAAGATAGTGTGCACTCTATGTCTTAGTAATGGATTTTAAATGGTTTCTAATAAGCACCTTGTAATTTTTTTATTTTTTATGGTAATAAAATTTATCTCTGTAAGAAAACCCATTTTCAAATTCTAATGATTTTTAAGTGTTGCTTGTATGTCTACACTATTTTGGGAAGGAAAGTATATTGTGTTAATAAAATTCTATCTTGACAAAAGACTCAGTTTTATTTTCTATTGCTTTTTAAGTTTTGATTGGATGTGTATATTGTTTTTTAGAGAAGAGATCATTTGTTCAATTCAATATTAATGTTTTCGTATTCCTATTGATTTTTAAAAAATGGCTTGGTAGCTTTCCATTATCCAGGTTTATGTCTAATAAACCCATTTCCAAATTGGAATGCAATTTTTTTTTGCACTAACCCATACATAATTCTCTCACATTAAAGGAACATGATTCATAAAGGCTAGTATCTATTTGTAGGAAAGTGAAGTGTTTGAAGTATCCACATTCGAAAAGGTGTGGATTTTCTATAGAGGGAAATATGTTAGTGATGCAAATTCTATAATCCCATTGACTTAGTGAATATATTCATTAGCCTATGCCATTTTGGGGAACCGATTTGTTTTCCTTTGTAGGGATAGCTTCTTTGAATTTAGACAACACTCTTCTTGTATTCACCTTGGGTGCCATCAACTATTTTTGTATGAAATAAATATGGCTCATTGATACTTTATACTATTTACAAATACTCAACAAAGATACTATTAGAAACCAATAACCCTAACCTCATTTTTTTTTTATCAAATGAAAGGGCCCATGATATTTTCTAAAATGTATTTATGGTATAGATATAACTAGTTGATAATTAAGGAATAATATATTTCCAATACATCATCTATATATTCCAAGAACATGGTTTGGATATGAATTTATGATAGTAACTTTTGGGTTATCAGATTTCCCAATAATATTTATGAGTTTGATGAGTGAGGTATTATGGAAATGTCTGAATAAGTTTGTGTGACAATTTTTACATGACATTATTATATATTTCAAAACCACAGCAACCTTATGAGGGAGATATGAACAACACCCATGTTGTTCAATTTAGTAGATTAAAACAATCAATTCAAAGAATGCCTACTGAAATGACAAGCCAATTAAATATATAGGCTAGTGGTAATACAATTTTGGGGGAGGATTAACAAATCCACCTAGAGGTAATCCATATAGAGAATCAGAAAAGGTAAAATATCTTGATTTTGGGGATGTTAATAATGGAGATATGTCTAAATAATTGTTAAAGGGAAAGACCATATATTTTCATTGTGATTATACCACTGAGTCACAAACCACACATGCTGATTTTCCAACTTAAGGGAAACACTTTATTATGGAGGGACATTCTTTCCATGAATTGGATTAGATATTTTGGTAGGTAACTTAGGAATTATTCATGGAATAAATATGAGAATGATACCTCTTAAAAGTGTTTATAGGAAGGAAATTGAATGATTTTAATCCACTAAGGAGGTAGGTAGAACTGTGGTGGAATATGGAGCTAGATTCATGGATCTTTTGAATAATGTTCATCACTTGAATATAAACAAGTTAAAGGTAAATAAAATTGTACATATATATTAAAATAATAAATTAAGGGAAGGATTTGTATACCTATGCCTGATAATTTATATCAGGTTGTTACAGAAGAAGTGGTTTCTAAGGTGGAGTGTTTACGTGGAGGAAAATTGACCACATAGACCTAGAACTATTAGAAGGCATATTGTTAGAGTCATTTAGTACGAAAAGGTTCTAGATTATTCACAATCCATACAAAGACACTAAGAATACATGTTTTGGAAGTTTAGCTGAGATAACCTATAGGGAGACAAGCAAAATATGTAGTAGGTAGGTGCAAAGCCACATCAAACACAACATATAACTTTATTTACTTTCACTCATACAAGGAGAGATGGACAAACTATCAGAGAGGGATGTTGGACATGCGGAATACTTCACCATTGGAGATATTTTCCATTGAAGTATAATGGGAATATGTTAAGTTAGAAAAAATACAGAATATGGGTAGAGCACATAGGATTCGTGTTGCACTGAAAAACTGTGGAGTATAATATTAGTGGATAGTCTTAGAGACCACCAATAAGATAAAAAATATATTTTTTACTTATTAGTTGATCCAAATAATATTGAAAGTTTTATTTCTGCAAATGAACTAAATGTGGTTTAATGAAAAGTAGGAAAATGGATTTCAACTTGATTGAAATAGATTTAGGTATAAAACAAAGGACACGAAGATTGTTAAAAGTTTTTTAGAATTATTTAGGAGTGTGTTTTATTCATGCACCTTTGGATTTTTTTGATATAATCGTTGTATCTATTAGTGTGGAATGTTAGTTTTTCTAAGTTAATTTACATAGGATATTTATCTGAAAGAATAATAAGCACAACAATACATCTAATATACGCAAGATACACAAGAAACATAGATTTTCATTGGGGAAACCATAAAGGAGAAAACCCCACAAACTTCCTCAAAATATTTCTATCACAAAGACAAGATGGCAAGATAGAGTAACCCAAGAACAACGTGTCTACAACAGCTCATTGTACCTCTTCTTCCTCTCTCTCTGAAGGCACACATGCAAGAGCAAGTGAGTGTGTGCCAAATGATTAGGGAGCCTCCCTATTCATTTTCTTTTGTTGAGTTGTGAACTCAACTACTACGTTGGCTAGGTTATCTTTGGGGCTGACCTACCTAAGAATACTCATAAATACATTTTACTTTATTTAACATGGGGACTATTTCCCTGACTTACAACATATGGTTTACCTCATTGCCCATACAAAATGATGACATCCCCAAAGGAGGAACACACATCTCTGATGGGGGTACACCAATATACAATAGTAATATACATTAGAATATCTTCTGAAGTTATAATTACAACAACACTCCCTCTTAAATAGGAAGGTATTCTCTCTCCAAATTCATCAACACATCTGGTCATCGTCACTAAGTCATGATTGTCGTTGCTTCCATTTCCCTCATCTTATTCAATCTATCACATCTATCCGTCATAGGAATTTTCTACATAGACAACCCTTTTTCATGCTGGGTGTAGGACTAGACCTCATTTAGGTCTTCGTCATATCCATGATCAAACCATCACGTTTGAATAGATCATGACCATTCTTTACATTTCCACTGCAATAACCTGTATCTTCTATCATCTTCTTATCGTATCATATCATTGTGTAGGTATAGTCGAGGACCTTCTTTACATTGCCACTGCAGTAATATGTGTTTCATACCATCATCTCGTCGTATCTAGATCATCGTGTAGTTATATCCCATACCTTATTGACATTGCCATGAAAATAACCTACATTTCCTACCTTTATCTTTTAATATCCATATTATCTCATTTGTCCTGCACAAAACAAAACAAAACAAAGCACATAGAGAAAACCCAGATGCATACCACCCAATTTTTATCACCATAGTAGTAATATAGGATCTTTTCACATCATCAAAACAACATACAGCTTCTACTATGCAAGAATCTCCTAGGATCACACTCAGTGCATTACATCTGTACACGGTCCACCTCTATTCTACCAGTAAAGGAGAACCACCTAGGTGCACTTCATGTGCTTCATGAACTTAACATCTCAACATGGAAACACACACATATATAGATATATGTGTAAGGACTGATTATGGCCAAACAACCTTTTACACCAAGACCTTTATGTTCTGTTTCAACATTAAGGACTTATTACATATGAACAACCTACGTCCATGATCTTTTCTATTTAGACAAACTTCGAGGCGTATTAAATCTAAGTAACCTGCATACCATGATAGGGATATTTTACACTCGGACAACCCACAATACTTATTACATCCGAATAACTTCTGTACCATGCCGAAAGTCATATTTAAATTTAGATAACCCGTCTCAGGATTGAATACGTCTGAGTAACCTATGAATCACACCTGGACTTGTATTTTCACTTAGATAACCTATATCACTTATAACGTCCAAGAAACCTGCTACACTAGGGTGTTTTTCGCTTAGACAACCTGTCTCATTTCCCATGTGAGATATCATGCATATCTGTCTTCTGGTCTCTCATTCTTTCTAGAATAGAAACATATCAGGATTGATTAGGTCCAAGGATAACCTGCGAGCTTCGGTAAGACTGATTACATCTGAGGACAACCTACATGAATTATTACATTTGATCAACCTATGATTTTCACCAGGATGTTACGCTCATACAACCTATCTCTCTAGCTGTGCTAGAACTCATCACTCCATCTTTCAAGAGGTATCTTTTTGGATCACACCAAGTATTTCTTTGAATTACTCGATATTCACTCTGGTTATTTCTAGTATAGAATCACATTAGGAGTGATTACATGGAAGGGTAACCTACGAGCTTCGGCAAGACTAATTTCATCCAAGGACAACCTACATTACTGATTACATCCAAGCAACCTATGACCTTTTCCATGACATTTACACTTGTATAACCTGTGTCTCCATCTATGTTGCAATTTATCACTCCATCTTTTGAGGGGCCTCAATCTAGATTACATACTAGAGCTCCATTACTCCTCTCGGCATCATACAAAAATGCAAGTCAGATCAATCAAATCAGATAGTACCTTTCAAAAGCATACTACCTCACAACTACCTAAGCAAGTAGAAACATATTCTTCCTTTGTTGTACTCAGCACCATGTAGGATTTCATCCTTCCGAACCAGTTGATCACACCGGATCTCAAACTGAAAAAGAAACCCAAGGTACTCTTCCTCTCAGTGGTTTTTCATGCCTAATCCAAATCAACATAACCGTGAAGGTTAGTTTTCTGAATTGTATCATGCTTGGGACAATAATTAATTATACCCTTTAGGTACCTGAATACATACTTTGCAACAACATGGTGAACATATCTCGTATATATTAAGAAATGGCTCAGGGTGTTCACTACAAAGCATATGTTCGGTCTCGTATTCATCAGATACATCAATGATCAAATCATATGATGACACATCATGGCATCAACCGACTGCGATGAATCATCACACACTAGCTTCAAGTTTGATTACATACGTGTGGCCATCACCTTGCGGTCCAGCATGCCAAATTTATTTAGAATCTTCACTGCATAGTTTCCTTGACCAAGGAAAATACCATCTGAATTCTGCCACACCTCTATGCCTAAGAAGTAGTGTATCATCCATAGGTCTTTCATTTTGAACTCAATGTAAAGTATCATGCTTGTATATTTAATGAATTTGTCCTCTCCTATCAAGAATAGGACATCAACATATAGCAAGAGCATCACTGGTCTATCGCCTTCAACCTTGAAGTAAAGGCTGTAATCCACTTTACTCTTAGTAAATCCTCGGCCCATTAGTAAGTTGTTCATCCTGTTGTTCCATGTCAAAATTGAGGATATTCTATACTCACTACCTTTGAAGTGGAGTATCATCCCCCCTGCGCATTTTGCAATCCGTGTATCGAAACATTATGTACAGGAGTGACGGATAGCTTCCTATCCTACTGATATTCTATGTATCCATCAAAGTTCATTGGATACCAAGATCCTCTATATTGAACTTTGTTGAAAACTTTTTCTTGCACCCATCTGTGAACTTGTCATCCTCTATAGGCTTTCATATTCAACCTTGTATTAAAGGTTAAGATATTCATCACTCTAGGTGATCTTCAAGATCCTCATGTAATTGTATGTGCTATCCCATGGGTTCCTTCTCAACGCATATAAGGTCTTCTTTAATTTGAACACATGACTTTGCATGTCATGTTTCTCGACATGACATATTGGAACATAAAATATTAATTTATTTCTTTTCTTCTTGATATCCTTTACTATTCTAGATAAATATAAATAGGCACAAATCCAAATCACTAAAAAAAATACTAATAAATCTAACTGAAATTTTATCTGATTTGGTTAGTAATCATTTTATAAAGATCACAATCGATGTTTAGAAAACCTTTATTACAAAATTGAAGTCAGTAATCATTTCATAAAAATCATAATCAATGTAAAAATGCTGTTAAAAAACCTTTTTTACAAAATTCAAATCGAATTTAGGAATATTACAAATGCCAAATAAATGTTTTAGTTTTAAATTGAAGCAGAACTAAGAAAGATTACAAAATAGAAATAAATGCTCATGAAAAAGTTAGAAAAATGAAATGATTATTAAATTTCCATTTAAATGACAATTATTATGTCCTCGACAAGGGAATATATATGATTCAGTCAGGTATATTAATTTGGGGCAATTTCAAAAATATGAGAGTTTAGACTATGGTTTTGTAATAATTAATGCAATTTTTATTTAAGTTTTTTTTAATTGTCCATTTTTTAAAGCTATCATTGGTTTGATGAAGCTGACGTTGGATTCGGTTCATGTGTCCCAGGACCCAGCGGTGACATGATGTCAAAAATGTTACAATGCTATAAATGTATAAGCCTTTAGTTTTTCTCGCAACTTAGCGGTGGAGTTATGGAAGAGTTAGGAGGTTGGTTTCTCGAGAGGTTTTGATATATAATATGTCTATTAGCTATCTTCATCTTGTTACTTCGATACACATTTAAATTTTAGATTGCCACATATCATGTGGATTGCCACCTTTTCTTCCTCGTCTCCAATATATTCCCTACCTTGAATCTTCACGACTCTTGTTTTCACAAGAAATACAGTTTGTTTATGAACTTCTATTAATATTAGAAATGAACTACGAACATGATGTTTCTCAGCTGGATCTTTCCACCCAAGTATGGCACAGATGAAGAGGAAACAATTCGTTCACTATTTGCATCTCGCTATGTTCCATATGGTCCACCCAGGTTCAATGGTCTTCCTATTTGTATTTTGAAGGTTTTATGTATCATGAGGTGCTTTGCAACCTTCATAGATGTAGGTGCTTTACAACTTTTCATAACGTCCATGTATAGATTTGTTAAAATCTGTGGTAATAGATGGAGTTTCATCTATTCTTCCATGTATAGATGTATTGATATTTGAAATGTATTTATGATATGTTTGGGAGATTGACTGCAAGTGCAAGATATCCAAGAATTTGTAATGGTTTGCAAATGCTTTCTTTCTTAGGTTCAAAATTCCAGAGAAATCCATTCCCAACAATGCAGCTTATTAACTCATCAGTGATGAGTTGATGTTCGACACAAACCCAAGATTAAACATCGCATCATTTGTCACAACATGGACGAATCTTGAATGTGATAAGCTTATATTGCAGTCCTTGAATAAAAAGCTGCTCACAGTTAGAACTCTAGAGCTGGTATACTCTTTATATAATCACACAGCGCGTCGACTCTTTATATATTCAGACAAGTTCTAGCCACTTGTTAAATAGGTTTAACGTCATTGTAGCTTTTGGAGCTTTATAGCTTTATTTTATTCTGCTTTATAGATTTTATGTTTTCATTATATTAGGATTAAAGCGCTTTATCGCGGTATATATCTATTCAATTCAAGTCAATAATATCAACTTTCTATAGCTTTATGGATTTGTACAAATTTTCAATATTATCTTATTAAGCATAATCTTTATAGAGCTTTATGACTCTATAGCGCATTAATTAAGTGTCTTTAAAAGTTACATGTTTCCAATTGAAAACTTAATGTGTGAAAATTCTTTCCAATTAAAAAGTAAATATGTGAATTCATTGTAATTTTGGCTTTATATACCTATCCAGGTTTATAGTTCTATTTTATTGAAACCATTTGATAGATTTTATAGTTCAACTCTATTGAAACCATTTTATATTTTTTTTAACCGTGGTTTAATTTAATATTCCAAGGTGTTTTATGAAGAATTGTGTCATATAATTTCAAAAATTTAGATAGAAATTTGAAAAGGCAAAGCTCTGAATTGTAAATTGTATTATATAATTTTAGAAGTTTAAATAAAATTTTGAAAAAAACAAATCTCCTAAAATAGAAACGTACCAATTTAACTATATATAAAACGATTTAGCTACCATTTAGCTTAAATTTAACCAAACTTTAGTTACTGTTCCATGCTCCAATTTTATTTTTGAGTTATGACATCCAACCAAAACCATAGTTATATATAGCTTTTAAATATAACCAAACTTTAGTTACTTTTCCACGCTTCAATCTTATTTTGAGTTATGAGCTCAAACCAAACCCATAATTAAAGTTTTAAAAGAAAATAAATAACTAATTTACTTACCAAGAATATGTAGTCTGGTAAAAGTCCATGAAAGATCTACTGCTAACAGCCAATAGAAGAGACCCAAAAAAAAATTCAGACAAATTGAAAGAAAGGAATTGATCCAGCAAATCCAGTCAATCGTTTAACTAGAAATGACTCCTCTCTATCATAGTTATCATGGACTTTACAAAAAAAAAACAAGAGCCACGAGGTGGCAATGTCCCCGACATTGTCAATAGTTTTTGCTAAAACAATAGCTATAGAAGTAAGTGTGATGTGCCTCAGATTTGATAGATCGAAGAAATGTCCTGTGATTTACATGTTCGATAACTGCAAGGGACTCTATTACAAATGAAAAAAACCAAAGTAGGGCTAATTGTTTTCGACTAGCCCTAATCTCCGAGAATTATGGAAAGAAAAATGTAGAATAAAAACATCTAATCTCCTTTGCTTTAAATAAATGTCTAGTTGCTTTCGTTTCAACCATAAGCTTCTAACTTTGTTATACCTCTCAGTAAATCATTTTTGTAACATTGATGGTAAACACGTTATCTAAATAATCTGGTAAGCATTTGAACTTTATTAGAGGAAATCACATGAAATTCCATGAGATGAACCTTTGATGATTTGAAAAGTACTCTAGATTATATGAAATCTACAACATTACAACAAAATTAATACTAAAATATTATTAATAGGTTTATGTCCTAATGGATTTATCATGAAAATAATAATTTAATGGAATTACCTATCAATTTGTATTTCTAAGTTTTTGTTAATATTGTTGGTCATTATTTCTAAACCAATAGTGTTTTTTAACAAACAACCTATGGAATCTTATGAGGGACTAGTTATATCTTCTCGTATTTTTATATTATAATCTTTTACTTAGTGTTTCTCATATCAATCTTAAATATTTTTAAGAAAATGCTTCTTTTCACTTAATTTACAAAGATTTATGTAATTTTAATATAGCATTTAATCTTTGGAACATCTTTAAGAAAACGTTTTATATACTTAGTGTTTTTCAACCGAATATCTTTAAGAAAATGCTTCATTTTGCTTAATTTACAAAGATTTATGTAATTTTAATGTAATATTTGGAATATCTTTCAGAATATGCTTTATATACTTAGTGTTTTTCATCCAAATATCTTTAAGAAAATGGGTCATTTCGCTTAATTTACAAAGATTTATGTAATTTTAATGTAGCATTTATATTTCCACTGTAGAATTTAATCTCTGGGATATCATTTCATGTATATTGTCCATGGTTATGTATAGAGGTCTAGAATTATATCTAACTAAAGAGTTTATTGCATCAAGTTTAATGTATAATGTTTTGTGATCAAATAAAAATGAGATGCTACATTAAACCTAACTTGGAAAATATAAAACCAACTTGATCTTAAGGTTGAACACCATTAAGTCATTCAAACAGTTTAAACATGGTTTCTCTTTCTACAGGCGTGACATGGAAAGGAAAGAAAAGAGGATGGGCGTTTTGTTTTTTTTTCTAACTTTTATTCTTATCGGTAATAGTGCATGACTTTTGTGTGATCTATATAAGATTTCGACTCTAACCAGTATCAAATGGGCCATTTGGTTTGACTCCATCTATTTTAGCGAAACCACTGGTGAAGGCGTAAAACCAACAAATGGATTGGAACTCGAGACCAAAGAGTTGTAGCCACAATCAACAAATTAATGAAGCTCATGTTGGCCCTAGACCATTTAAAAAAGGCAAGTTAAGGATAAAAAATCCATGTCATCACCAAATCAATGAGAGATACAACATGATGAATCCAACAAACAAAAAGATCACACTTTTAACTGCTTGTACGTCGACCGACAACCGACTGCTAGTGACGGTAATTACCCACTTGCCATCAACCACGTGCTCCCGTATGAATATCATTGGATCATCTTCGTCTCAATTTAGTAGCAAATATAAGGTCATTTGGACTAGGGATATATAAATTCATTTGTGTAAATGTAATATACCTATTATTATACATATATCAATGGAGCAAGTAAATTAATTCAGTAGTTGCTATCAATTTTATTTTTAAATTTGAACTTCAAACATTTGTGTTTAGTTTTTATAATTTAAATGTTTTTGAAAAAAAAATATTTATATTCTTTTTTTTAAAAGACACACTAACATTTGCTTCATTTATACAAATGAAGAGAAAATACTTTTATCTATTTAAATATAAATTCATATTTACTAAAATTAAATAATAATAATAATTACTTTTATTTATTTAAATATAAATCATATTTACTAAAATAAATAATTATAATAACATTAACCATGATGCTACATAATAATAAAAAATAAAAAGTCAAATTAAAAATATCCTCCCAAATAATTTTTTTTTAAATTTTATACATTTCATTTTGTTGCACTAAGAAATATGAACAAGTATAAAAACCACCTTAAACAAAATAACACATCACAAACTAAGTATTTACATAGTCTGTATATAAACATATAACATCTAGTTGAGTTCAGAAGTAAAACATTCCATTCTAAGCATATTTACATTCCCAATGTAAATATAAATGAAAGTAGAGAATTACATAGTATCATTACATTTGGGTACTCATTTAAAAAGAAGTGCTTAACATCCCAATGTAAATATAAATGAAAGTAGAGAATTCCATAGTATCATTACATTTGGGTACTCATTTAAAAAGAAGTGCTTAACATTCAACATATAGTGTAACATAAAATAAAAGGAGAACTTTGTTCATATACCCTAAGCACTTTGGCTCAAATAAACATCAGTAATCTCGAGGGAGGATGTTGTCGAAGGTCGTCACCAATTTGAATGGCAGTTTTTAGATGTCCCATCTATTTATTCTTTAGACTTTGTCTACACTTCAAAATCATCGTTCCATTTAAAGTGATTCTAAACCTAATTTGTTTGGTTCCATTTAGGCTTCTTTTAAACCTACTTTGTTTTCTTCCTTCAGCTTCCTAAAATATTTTTTTCCCTACCTTAAAACCATCCCCTCTTTTTTTTTCAAATGAAAGGAAGTAAAATACATTTATATTTTTTTTTTCGAATAAAAGGAACTAAAGTACATTTATAAGAGCAATACACCATTAAGCTAATATTATCATGTAATTATTATGAACTGTATATACCTAAGAGCAATACACCATTAGGCTAATATTATCATGTAATTATTATGAACTGTATATACCTATAATGAGCATTGAAGGCTATGTATGTATTATGTAAGGACAAGCCATAAATTATTATGAATTGTATGTATTGA
Source organism: Pseudotsuga menziesii (assembly GCA_001517045.1). NCBI lineage: Eukaryota > Viridiplantae > Streptophyta > Pinopsida > Pinales > Pinaceae > Pseudotsuga > Pseudotsuga menziesii. The sequence continues at coordinate 149,828 of LPNX010406523.1, forward strand.
AGTTTAATTTGTTTTGGTTTGATTTAAGTAGATTTGAATCATTAAGTACACTAAGCAACTCAATTTTTCAATAAACTCAATGCTATGAAAAATAAATTGAGAAGAAACAAAGATCGTGAGGCTTCTATTTGTTATTTTTGCATAAAATATTGATTGTGGATAATTAGAGAAACTCCACCCTTATTACAGTTGTTATGTGTGTGAAAAAATGAGACATACACACTTATATCCACACACTTGAAAGAATAAAGCAAGAAGCTTTTTCTGCATCTCTCGCCCCCCCACATATATATTGCTGCAAAACACCAAAACCAGAGATGATACATATATATTGAGATGTGTATTGAGATGACACACATGTATTGCTGCAAAACACCAAAACCAGAGATGAAATGTAATTGTTCGTTGCGTGCTCCTATTTTCTGTATGAAGTTTTGATTTCAGTTACTCAGTCTGGAAATCTATCCGTATGAAGTTTTCATTTCAGTTACTCAGTCTAGAAATCTGTCCAAATCCAATGCTGGGGACCTAGACATCCCATAAACCCAGGAATCTATCCAAATCCAATGTTGGGAATCTTGACATCCCATAAACCCATTAGTACTCATTTATCCATCTTATAGTAGTCTATAGTGCCATGGAACTGACTCAACAATCCACTTCACTTGATATAAAAGTCTGACCTTCCAAAGGCCAATCATGGGCTAATCTTATCGTGGAAAACAACCGCATCATCGATACTAATTATATGAATTCTAAACCCAATTGTATTGTTGAAAACCACATAATCCAACTGATGCAACTCCTTGATCTAATATCTGACTTGCCTGCTATATATATATCCAAATTCCATCCTAGGTGGAGGCTGGAGCCTTCCTGTCATTGTTTTAGGATTATGGTTTGTTTGAAAATAAGTCATATCATAATCAACAGAAGTGAAGGCATAACCTGCGCTATTTAAATTGGATAGCACAGGAATTCAACGCGTTTGCTTTTTAATTCGGATCACATCATTTCCACACGTCATTCGCAGCGTAACCAAGTGGACGACAACACTTATGCACCACTTTTTAGTTGGTATCACATGATTTCACGCGAGACGCACAATTCGCAGCGTAACCAGTTGGATGACAATACTGACAGAACATTACAATCGATTTAGCTTCAGAGTTGTCTCAAATCTTGGCCCACTGGCAAGGTCTTTGATGCCACATTTGGAATTGTTTACTCTTCAAGAGATCATGTATTACCTTCGTATTTAGAAAGCAATGACGAATCAATGAAATTATTAAATGAAAGGCAATTTCACTCAATGAATTTATTGTGTATATAAAAATAGTCCAAATATCAGAGAGACCAAACTGATATGCCAAAAGATAAGAAACACATCAGAAAATCCCACCACAAAATATAGAACAAAGAACAAACCAACAATATAAGAAACAACCCCAGATAAAAACCAGTTCCCTACCAAGCTTCAGAAATGATCCAAAACAGAGCAAAGACAGCTAAGATCTACTTTAATAGGTGTGTTTTCAATGAACTATTAACATAATTTCACAAAACTGTTCAATTATCCCTTCAACTTTACCAACAGAGATGAGTAAATAAAATAAATGTAACTGAAATTTGGCATAGTATAGAAGTCTATCATAAAATGGCATAAAATAATTACAGTTCTTAACAAATAGTGCCAACAAAAGGATTTCTGAGGCACCCAATAGAGCAAATTACAGTGATTAGTGCACGGAATTTAAACATAAAATGCAATCTAGAGTAAATTTCCTTAAACATACAGAATCCGGATAATGTAGAGCACTCGCTTCCGGCTGTATGGTAGGCCATACACAGAACTGTCAATCCATTAGTCCTGATAATGACATGAAAAATATAACGATCCTGCTAAAAACATACATGGTTGTCGCCGGTACCTAGAATTTTCTCCAGTATTTGACTCGCGATTGTTTTTGCATTACCGTGAGCCGCGTTGAATTCCACTAATACGGTCGAACTACGAGCTACCATGGCATAGACTATCGCCATGAAAACCGTTGCCTCTAAGTAATCTTTTTACTGCTATATACAGGTGCCCTGGATCGAACGACCGATCTTTGAGAGGAAGGAAAACAAGAATTCCATTGAAAGGCAAAAGCATTACCAAACCCTTGATAATGAATACAGAAAATAAAATGGAAAAATTTATTGGCAATAACACTTGTCAAATTCAAACCCTGCGAAGTAAACACATGTCGAAATAAAGCTGAGCTCAGGTGATTGAACTTTGGTGTCGTGTAGGGGACAATTCTTTCCAGGAGAGTGCAGGGGACAATTCAGAGTTGCATTCTGGTCTGCCTTGATAGTAACGAGAAAACTCAATGGATTCATGAATGCTCATCACTCTTGGTGTATGAGCTTGGAAAAGACAAGTGGCAAAGCTATCAAGCAAATGTTGAGTTTTAGGTAGGTCAGTTTTGGAACGCGCACAATGTATCTTCCAAGATTTAAATTTATCTTTCCAAGTTTTCATGTCAGTGATGTATAAAAAAAACAACTAATACTGTAACAAGAGTCTGCCCACCGTATTTTTTCGTCCACTCCGGGTAGCATTTCTGGCACAAAATAATCATTTTATGCTTACGCAAGCTTGCCACCGGGTCTTGGGGCACAAAGTCCCAAGGCTACGTCACTTATATAAACCAATAGGAATCGAGATAAATCAAAATTTAAATAATTCTCCAAAAAAAATTGATACAAACTATGGCAAAAATTATATGTTTTTGTTAAAATTGCTGCAAATTACTCTAAATAATCATCTTGAGCGATTCATATATATCCTCTTGTCGAGGACATAATAAGCAGAAGACAACATTCACCACAACTCAGAGGAAATAATTAACAGAAATGAAAGTAGTTGAAAAAAATAACATAATTGAACAGAAACGAATGTACCTAAAACTCGATTCCCTTGAAACTCGTTTGTCTCCATTCATTGCTCCCATTGATTGCCTCAATCAAAACCTGCCTCTTCCATTCACTGCCTCTATTCAAAAGAAGCCGCCTCTCTAGCATATTGAACCAGAAGAGTCAGACATGAAACCACACTCAGATTGAGACACCCGACCAGACAGACTAATATTTCACTCGAACCCAGAAACCCAATCATAGAAATCCTCAAACCTAATCATACAAATGTTGAAAACCGATCATACAAATGGACTAGAGCAGAGGTAAAATCATATAAATCTTAACATTTACCTCCAGGGATAGACGATTTTCCAATGTTAGATATGAAAACAATACGCTGAAAAGACAACACTTAGCACACAACTCAGAGGAAATAAATAATTAACAGAAATGAAGGTAGCTGAAAAAATTAACATAAATAAACAGAAACGAATGTGCCTGAAATTGAAGCTCGATTCCACCTGCCGCGTCCCCAATTCCCCTGAAGCTCATTTGTCTCCATTCATTGCCTCTATTCCAGAGAAGCCTGCTCCATTCATTGCATCTATTCAAGAGCAGCCTCTATCGGAAACTGTACCAGAATCAGACATGAAACCACAGCCAGATTCAGACCGTCGATCAGACAGACTCATTTCACTCGAACCCGGAAACCCAATCATGGAAATGATCGAACCCAACAATACAAATGCTCCAAAGAAATCATAGAAATGCTCCAGAGCATGAAGACAGGAGGTAAATTAAATACAGATGGACCAGAGCAGGGATAGAGGAGATACATGTTGAAATTGTGTGAGAGTTGAGATTTATATATCCTCTTTCCAATCGGATAGATGATTTTTCTCTCACTCTTTTCAACGAATTGAAACTTTATTAACGGAATCATAAACACGAAAAGCAAGCACATGAGTCAGCACATGGAACCCTTAGAAGATGAGTGAGCTAACGGTTTTTTATTTGCTTTCCATTTGCATTCATGCTTTTTGCCAGGTAATTTTCCTTGATTCATTCCTTTTTCTTTCTATTTTCATTTATGCTTTTTTTCCAAGGATTTCTAAGAACTAATTACTTCTTTCTATTTTCATTTATGCTTTTTCCAAAGATTTCTAAGAACTAATTATTTCTTTCTTTCTATTTTCATTGATACTTTTTTAGAGGAACTAATTACTTCTTGATTTCTATTTTCATCCATGTTTTTTTCCAAAGTATTTTGCACTGATTCGCGAAGGAACTAATGCCCGGATAACCCAAATGCCCTGGAATACTGGCGAGAAGGAACTTGAAGATACCGTGGAATATTAGAGATAAGGATAAACAACTAAGCCCCTGACAAGAAACCTAAAAAAGTAAAGAATAAGTTCAGAGAGAACAGGAATACCTAGAGTCGGGACAAACTTGACATGGAAGAGGAGACAAAAAACCGAGGAGCGCAGTCAACAGGGTTCCGTAAGGTTCAACAAATTCCACCTTATCTCTGATACCTCAAAACAATGTCTCCATATAACGTGAATATCGACACCATAGATAGTCACACCAGACGGATTCCCATCAAACCCCATCGGGTTCATACCGCGAAGAAGATATCCATGACCAAGCTACAGCGGAAAAACCTCAAGCACTCGAAAGCAGAAGTGTCGGAGATCCCAGTAGCGCAGTCAAACATGATAGTACGACAGGCCGCAGCAAAACAGGTCACACCGAAGGTTCCAATGCGATGAGGAGCAGCATAAAAACCGGGTCAATATGCCCATGAAGAACATCAGACCCAAAAGGTGCATAAGGAAAAAAACATTAGTTACCCAGCATTAATTATGCATATAAGGTTTCAATATAGTATAATAGTTAAAGAAATGTTACGATGAATTTAAAAAGAAAATAAATTTTCTTATGCCCCATTCCAAAATTTAGTTATCATAAAACATTACAAGCCATATATCAGCAGCAATTGCCAATCTAGGTGAATTAACATGTCACACTTAATTATGAATAATTGATATTATTACACTATGTTAATGTTTATATCAAGTTGAGAACGCGTCATGTAAATCTAGTTAAAATGAAATTTTACTTGGATTTTGTACAAACTTAGTCTGTGTACCATTCTTCCTGAATTTTAAAAGTCCAAATATTAACTAAATATTAAAATGTTTTTAAACACGTTTTGCTTGGGTTTGTATATAACATCAATCCTGGTTTCTTTCTGTTATCTACATTTAGAAGTAAAAGTTATTAGCAACAGCCAAGTAAGATATATATTATTTTGTTATTCAATAGTTGCTGAAAGATATATATTATTATGTAATGACACAAACTAATTGCTTTGCATATAAAGCGAATAAAACCCAAATGGAATCTTTCATCATCTCGTTAACTACTTTAATTAAAGTTGGTACAATCCAACGAACCGCTGAATGCTATAAAATGAATCTACAGAATCTTTGTAGCAGATATGTCCACCAAATCTTGTTGATTCAACGATTAGTTCTCATTCAAACCAATGGAATGGAAGGTTATCCTTCCAACTTCAATATAAAAGGGAAGCTAACTCAAATGCCATATACTCAACTTGTACAAATCAAAATCTGGTAGAACATGATTATTATTTATCAAACTATGAAATAAATAAAGAAAGAAAGAAAGTTAGAGGTAGTTAATTAGGCAGCGCAGGCCACAGAAGCCACTGTGAGTGGATAACTGAAGTTGTTAGCATAGCTGAAGGAGATACTTGCTCCGATGTCCAACGTCTGCCCGTCATTGACCAAGCAATCGCCCATGGATAATTTTCTGAACACTTTTGGGTCTATCAATACTGCTGACGTGAAATCACCACAGTTGACGTGGATGTTTGATATTACGCAGCCAGAACTGCATTCATTGATAATGTCAACGTTAAATAAACGGATACCATTGGACCATTCACCGTTCACCTGAATTACTGCTATGTCGTCATTAGAGCACGTCTGGCTCAACCTTCTTGAATTATCATCACTCTTTTCTATTATTCTTGATGACAGATCAATGGATGATCCTCCTCTTCGTGCTTTCACACCATCAACTTGAAGCCAAAGAAAAGTAAAAAATATGCAGACAGCAAACAACAGTGAATGCACATAGAACCCTCTGTGATTACGATTGCTGAGGGCGGCCATTGTTTCAAGATCAAACTGATTTAAGATCTACACAAATGTCTGTCTGATTAGTAACTCACTCAAGAGAATTGCTCACGATACAAACTCTACAGCGTTTGTACTCTTTATATATACAAACTAGTTTTAACTACTTACTAAATAGGGTTAACGTTGTTACCACTTTCTAGAGCTTTACAGCTATTTTATAATACTTTATTATAATATCGGTTTAACTACTTACTAAATAGGTTTAACGTTGTTACCGCTTTCTAGAGCTTTACAGCTATTTTATAATGCTTTATTATTAATATCATGACACTTTGTATTAACCACCTTGCTGCTTTGTAGAGATTTTTTATAAGAAAATTACAAAGCTTTATGGCTTTATACCATTTTTCAAGTGTCACTATGTATTGAATGTGTCAATTCATTCCAATCTATGCTCTATGCTAAAATTGGAGGTTTCTAGTTCTATTTGCTTTATTGAAACCATCAATAATTTAAAAATATAATAAAAGCCCAAACTGCTCTTTAATAAAGATATAACAAAAGCCTTTAATAAAAATATAATAAAAAGCCTAAACTGCTCTCCAATTTAATTTGGGTGTGTTTTATGCATGGTTTATGAACGAGTGGGTTTATGGGCTGTACGGCAACCTAGTATGCGGAAGATTTGAAATTATAATATTTTTTTATTATTATATAGAAGTGAAAATAAAAAGAGAATTTAAGTATTGATTTTTATTTTGTATCTGTTTAGTTTATGGATTTATTTGTTTTTTTTATAAATTTAATTTTGTGTTTGAAATGCTTTAACATAAATATTTAGTTTATCATAGTGGTGATCACTTAAAAGAATACGAAGGTGAATATTGTGCCAAATCCATTTTTGTTGGCTTTAGGAATCTTTCTTTTTCATAAGAAAACAACCTGACCTTGATATTCATTAAGAATCAAAGGACATCTAAAGTGCCATCCCAGTATATGGGTTACATACAAGACATTGAAGTTGTGGATATAAACTTCAGTAGTAGTCTACAAGAGTTACAACACAACAGAGCAGAGAGGGGGCTAGAGCAGAACCTGCATACATTTCCCATCAGTAAAAAAGATATTGTCCATATGACCATATCCACCGTGAACCAAAAAGAGAAGCTCTGCCATCTAAAAGAGTCTTCTCCATCACTATCACCAGGGTGCATAAAAAAGTGGAGATCTAGCACTAGGCTCAAAAAAGCATAAAACTATCTTGTGAGGTCAAATGACCGTCATAAAATTCAGAGTAAAATCCCGATCCTGGAGCCAAAGAAAGGGCTTTTTTAGATAGGCAGTCAGCAGTTTGATTATGTAGACGATAGAAATGGCAAAAGGACAGCTCAAGGAAGCATCTACAGATCTTTCTAATGTCCCTATGCCAATGGATAAGCTTAGGTGGTGTGAGGGAAGCAGTACCCTTTTCCCAATTGATGATGACTGTAGAGTCGTCAAAAATCTTGAGCTTGGGTAACCCCATCATTTGGAATGTATGCAATAGGGCCCATAACCCAATTAATTCTTCCCTAGTGTTGGTGCTAAGTAGGCTACCCCCAATGCAAACTCAAAGGAGTGTAACTCATTCAGGTGCAAATAAAATCCAACCCCACTAGTATTATTGGAAAATGCTCCATCAAAAAAACCATAGGGATAAATAAGAGTAGGTCCTGGTCCCTTAGCTCTATGTTTTTTAACTCTGGTGACAGTAGGGCAATAGAGCTGCAAGGAGTATGATATCCAATGGAGTAAACTGATAACACGAACAGTTTTCACTTCAAAGATAGATACATTCCTTACCTTCCATATAGTCCACATGGCAAGGAATGGGAGATAGCAGTATCCGGAATGCTTAGTGAAAGAGACAGTCCACATGTCCAGGAAGGAGCATAAACTATCAGACTGGCGAGGAGGGGACAAATAGTGTTTTTCCAATAGGACTGAGAGTAAATTTTTCCAAACAGGGCAATAATAAAAAAGGTGTTCAATACTTTCAGTATCCATTCTGCAAAGTACACATATACCGGGCCCCGTCCATCCTTGTTTTTGTAGGTTGTCCCAAGTAAGCAATTTGTTCTTCAATGCCAGCCATATAAAATAGCAAATTTGCCGGGGAAGAACGTTGTTCCATATAAATGAAAGAACTCTGCTACCAGCCAGAGGGGAAGATGCATTGATAATGCATTCATATATTAGTTTAGCTGACACAGTTCCATCAGATCTTTTGTATGACCAAGTCAGAGCATCCAATTGATCAATAAGACGTAAGCCACATGTTTCCAGACCCCTCGTGAAAGAATGCCAAGCTTCCTTCCAGACACCTCCAACATAGAGTTCCTCAGCAGTAAACCAATATTTATGAGCATTCGGGAGGGTATTTCGAGCCTGTGCAAGAGTCACTATATCGATATCTTCCAAGTACTCATGAAGCCCTTGAGGAATCAAGATAGAGTTGGATACCCCAACAATCGAATCAATGCCAAGAAAAACGTTCTTCCCATTACCAACCTGCGAAGCAAGATGCCTACCAAGGCATGAGAGGGTGAGCAAGAACTCTTTCCAGATAGCAGAAACACCACGGGACATGAATTTTTTTCCTTTGAGCCATGACTCAACCGTGCACATCTTCAAGTATTTACTAATAATAACACGGTGCCATAAACCATCGTTCTGGAGAACTAGCCATAGGTTCTTCAATCTAAGCACAATACTGAACCAATTTAAATGCTTGATGCCCCATCCACCATATTCTTTAGGCCATGAAAGCTCTCTCCAATTGGTCAAGTGATACCGACACTTATGATTGGAGGAGCCCCAGAGGAAAGAAAAATGAATCTATAGAGACCAATTTACACAATAGAGAAACAAGAGACACATAAATTCAATCACACATGAGACAAAACTATTTACGTCAAAGAAGCATCAAATAAATATACACAACCAAAGATTGACAATCTTATTTTTCAAGGAGATCTACAAGGTAGGTTACACTAGTTTATCCTCTTAGGGCTTACCCATTTTCCTATTTCCCTCTTGGGGCTACATTAAATATATAACCCAACTTCCATAGTTACATGAAACTAATTCATTAATGTGCAAATTTATTTCAACAAACTTCAATAATAGATAGAATGATTGTGAACTCCCTTAACCTAAATTGGTTAATTGGTTGTCACATTCCAACAATCTCCACCTTTACAGCAATTTACCTATTACCACCCTTATTCATTTATCACCTTTCTTAGAATCCAAGAGAAGCCAAATACCACCTCAGCTTCTCTAACATACTAGTTTTGTAAACATGTATGGACGATTTTCTTAAGTATAGATTTTCTCTAGGACCAAACCACCTCCATCGATAACATCTCTCACAAGGAGGTGCTTTATAACAATTTCTCTTGTCCCTATACACCCTTGGATTCATGTGAGACACAATATGATATAGATCTCTTCTTGTAGAAATATTGCCCAAATTATAAATCAATATAACCATATACTAAATCACTGCAAGCACTGTAGGTGGTAAATAATTACCTGTGCCGTTTAGATAGATATTGAAGCACCTATTTCACTACTCTCTACTAAGATTTTCCATGCATTTACTAACAACACTAACTGTGCATGTTGAATATCTGATGTTTATCATCCAAGAACCTAACCTAATGCTCTTAGGGATAGACTCAAACAATGCACAAGAAAGAGGAAAGCACAAAGGGAAGGAGACCGAAAACACTGATTATAATCCAAAAGAGGATCATAGATTTTAAAAAGCTTTTTAATGTCCAACAACTATGCTTCTGCTTCTTCTGGGTTTTTTTATTCTTTGTCGAAGCTCGTTGGCTTGATTTTTTTGAATTCTCCTTCCAAATGACCAACTTTCCTTTTCCTAGAAGGGTTTACATGGTTTTCAAATATTTGAGTGCCATTGGAAAAAATATTATTCCTTTCATAATTTTCATCCACTCTTCGATCCTCCTTCAACTTTGTTTGTTGATCCTTTCCAATGTTTCTTTCATGTAAACTTTGCACTAGTATCTCATTGGTTTCCTGCTCCTTTTACTAGACTTTCTTCCTTTTCTCATTATATACCTTAAAACTTTGTATTCAACAATTAATTTGCTCATAGTTTCTAATACTTGGATGGCTTCGGAATGACCTTCTTCTGGTGGTGCTATATCATTGGCGTTAGAATTCCCTTCTGGGTGGACATCATTCTCATTGTGTGATTCCATCATTCAGTCCTGCAAAATAGTTTAGTACAAACATATATAGGAAGACAATGACTTTAGGATATCATTCAGAGTGCACAAGATAATCTAGTGTTTCCCTAGGAAACAATGTTGAAAACCTGTTGCTCTAACACCATATGTAAAAAATCTACTTAACACTAGATAGCCTAAAGGTGCATGTGCATAAAAAAACTTTAATAAACTTCTATAAAGACTCTCTTAAAACTATAATGAAATTATTCCATAGTAATGACTCGCTCAATTTCTTAAAGATATAATGCAATTATTTTGTAGTAATGACTCACTCAATTTCTTAAAGCAATAATGCAATTATTCCATAGTAATGACTCACTCAATAATTAAGGTCATAAAATAACAAGGTGGATACTTACAAAAGTGGTGTACTTATTACTTGTCTTTGGATAACTCATATCCTTTCCTTTCTCCTACCAGGTGGTTACAATACAAATTTGGGGCTTGGTAAACAATTCTCGCCATTAACCAAGGTAATTTGAAAGTTGTTAACTTTATTATTTTGTATGTAATGTTTTCTTAGTACCTTCTTAACCTGTTTTGCAGGGTTACAGAAACTATAATGTAATTTTTTACTACAATAGCTAGTCTAATTCATGGCCTAATGGTCGATATGCACCTCATATATAATTGGTTGTTGTCACTTCGCCAACTGTAATCAAATAACAGATGAAGTTATGACCTTTGTCTTTAACCAGTACAAAAGGTGGTCGTGGCTAGGGTGCTAATAACTTTCTCAGTCGCATGTCATTGTGTCACAATAAATGATGAAATGGAAGTTTGTTATGCTAAAACTTCTTGGATGATATTAATTCAATTTCACCGGTTCATTCTCTGCAACTGAGTTATCCTTCTGTCATGGAAATCTGATTTGGAGGGTTTGGGCTTACCGCCATGGGGATTAGAAAAAATAGGGGACCCAAGAGAAAATATCTCAAACTGAGTTCGTCTAGATTTCTATAAATCAAGAAGAATAAGGTTTGCTAGACTTATTTGGTTTTGTGATGTGGATGGAAACAGAGTGCGAAGTGACGCCAATATGATTTGAAAGGGTCTTACCCTTGCTTTACAGACCATGGTAGGTATTTCTCTGTGCCATAAACCTATAAATTTTCGTAATAAGAAATTAAGTATAGTCTTTTACCCAAGTGAATATTGTAACATGTATAATTGGTTGTAGCATGAACATTTTGTCCTTTATTTGTATAATAAATTATACATGATTCTTACTAAATTGGAAAAGTTATATTTTATGTGGTGTTTAAATATGCTTGTCAACAACCCTACTATCATAGCTTAAGGTTATGTTCTTAATGCTTTTTATATTTATTTTACCATATGGTTTTGCTAAGGGTTACTTAGCCTAAAGCCTAAGGTTCTTCCTAGTCATCACACCCTAAATATAACAAATAACATGATGCTAACAAGGGGCTTCTCATAACATGGTTTGGCTTTAAAGGATGCCACATGAGTGGCTTGTAGCACCTTCTACGCTTGACTGTTCACATAACAAAACAATAGGTTTTTGAAATTCCTCTATTGCATGTTAGCACAGGTGGGGGGAGCGCGTTCCCTTCCTGGTGGTTTCATTTGCAAGCATGGAAAAAGGGCTTTGCAGACACGTCATTGCTGCTCATGTATGTGTTGTTCCCTCTGGCTTATTATTTGAAGGTTTTTACATATTGATGGCTGCTGAATGAAGGGGTAAAATCATGGGGTTTTTAATCCCTAGGTTTTGATTTGTTTACTCTGTGATCATTTTTTTCACCGATAGAGGGGGAAGAGTAGTTGCACCAGCTAGATGGAACAATGCTTCCTAAGTTAGTGAATGGAAGCAAGATAAATCCCTACAGAGATATCCAGGTGCAACATAATGCTAAAGGCATTGCACAAAAAAAAAATGTAAGATGTGTTACAAAGGAGCGAAAGGAAAAATGTCAAAGTCACAGCAAGGGAGAATTTTGGGATGTCTGTGGGGACACACTATGCTAAAATCGGACAATTAATGAAGTAATTAAACTAGACAGGAGATGACACAACTTGATGAGATGCACATTTATGAGGAATTCAATTGTTGGATTGGCAGAATTGGCAGCGAATTTGGTCGATCGATGAAGGATTTGGTCGTGATGATTCCTAATCATTCGCACAAGTGCTCTCAAGCTATAAGAATAAATAAGGGAAATTTGGAGGAACCATTTTGTTTCTTGAGTTAAGCAGAGCACAGAGTGTTATCTAGGAACAATTGTAAACAAGAGTGTGACAGAGTTGTAGCAATGGCCCAAGGTATTTCAAGTGGTAGCATTCATGACTTGCCACCCTTAGGCATGCCTATTGAAGATCAAATGGTCGAGCCACATATAGCACCTACATGGTTTCTGTGAAAATCATCTGAAGTTTCCTTTGAAGAAGAAGCGAACCATGAGAAGTTCTACCAGGGTGAAAGTAGAAGCAGAGATGCAGCTTTGACCATCGACAACCGGTGGAGAAGAATCCATGACAAGGAAGGAGGTGATGATTGTAGACATCCCTAGGTTTTTCTCCCAGAGATACCCCATTGGATGCCAAAAATGCCAATTGGAATGCATTGCAGACTGAAAATTGTGCCCTTTTTAAAACTGACTTATAGTGATCATGCCTTGTTCGTGTAAACTAAATGCACAAATGAGTCATTCAAGTCGCAAATCTAGCGGGATGATAGACCAGTTTTTCGCACACTGCAACAATGGCCTACGGGGATATAAACGTCGGGGTTCTTAGGACTCACGCATGTGCAACACTTTGGCCGTATAATGCAAGACAATGCGTGTGTGAAGCAATTGTTGGCTTGATTTCATGGGTGTTATTTGTGGCTGGATACTAAGGTACCAGTCACTATGCAACTAATTTCACAAATAATTGGGTTTCCTATGAAGGGGGTTGATCCATCGCAGTAATTTTGTGACAAAGACAATGCCAAGATATTAGCGGCCTAGTTGAAGAAGAAAGATGATGTGGGCTGCGAAAAAATGGCCTATGTTATTAGTACAATTAATGATTGTGTAGTTCGAGTCGCGACCAAGATGTTGGTTGTCAAAATGGTAAGGAAAAACCGACCGAGCTAATGTACATCTAGAGAGATAGCATGCATAGAGCAGTGCTTTGAGGGAGTACAAAAGAATTGGTCGCTATTTCTGCTAAATCCCCTGATAGAGGATGTGATGCTCATCCAAGAAGGTAAGAGGGCCTTCATGTTTTCCTAGTTACTGATATTGATTGTGCTAGTTGGATGGATGGAGCCCCAAAATTATCAAGGCATGGAAGTCAAAGTTGCTTAGGCATGTAAGGGAGCAAGGTATCAAAATTTGTGGTACATTAATGAGAAGAAGAGCCTAATTAACTACGTGATTGATCTCTATAGCTATTGGGATGTGTTGCATCTTGCAGAAGAAAAGGTTCCACGTCTTTTTGAGGAGGCAACGATGAAGTATTGGTGAATAGTAATATTTGCAATGGGTCCACGTGCAATTCACATTCAAGCACACCGAGACAAAGAAAATTAGTGGCTTACCACATAGTACAAGTTGACGGATGAGGAACTCGACACTATAATTGATGAGTGGCCTACTGAGTGGAAATTACCGATAAGTAGAGAAGAGTTGTCTGATACTATGGAGGGTCTCCCACTTGATGCCCTTGTAGACCAGACACAAGTGCAGGAAAGCGATCAAGAATCGCAGGAGGAGTCATATAACTCCAACGGACTCCAATATGGAGATATATTTTTAATAAGGTAGAACGAAGCGAAGGTAGCAGCGCCCTAATTATGACAGGTGACTAGGTGACTCGCATTATCACTACGATCACCACAACATCCATTGCGAGCGAAGCAAAATTAAAACAACACTCAATGGAATTTTTTCATGAGGTAAAGAATATATTGCGATATTTAACTAATGAGATTTTAGAAAAGGTTCTGCAAGCAGATCTATTGTAGAGAGCCGCAGAAGTATGCAGAGGAAAGAGATTATTAATTGTGCAGATTCCATCATAGGCATTGGAGACAAGAAGTGAGGATGTTGATGCAACAATGCACCGGTTCCTTACAATGAGTTTCCAACGCACATTATGGTACAGTTTCAAAAGACTGAGATCTAGGAGCTCATCGACATGGAGGAAATTATTAGTGACCATTTGGTGAAATCGCAAGAACAAGAGGCACCAGTGAAGGAAGAAATAGACCACTAGAAGAAGGCACAATAAGTAGATATCATGGAAAACTAAAAGGTCTTGGCTAATAAGGATCGGCTATAGAAGGCCATTGCATTATCTTGTTAGGAAATCCCTGACATCAGAGAGGAGATGTTTGTGGAGGCCAAAATTCTGCGACTAGGATAAATTATCGTAAACCTTAAAAAAATGAAATGAAGAACTACTAGCATGCATTGTTCCAAGCACGACACAAGAATAAGTTGTAGAAGGCAAGGTGAAGATTGAAGTCATGGAAACACATCCTGAAGAGAGTGAGAAGGAGACCAAGACAGTCACAAATGACAGCACATAGTTTTGGATGAGTGTGTTTCAAGATGAGAAGCTACAACAGCTAAGCATGTAGCTACATGAGTTCGAGGCATAGTTAATACAGATGTGGGCATCCCTCAGAACAATTTCACCCGTAGTGTAGGTGAGTAAGGTGGTAGATTTGAAATCACCACAATAGAGAGCTAACAAAGAAAGGGAGCGTCATTAGTGTGACACAATTCAGCTTGATGAATACTAGGACATAGGTGAGAAACTAACACTAAAGGTAGTCAATGCATTTCAAGCTACATAGGAGAGTCACGAGAAAGTGACTAAGAAACTTATGGAGAATCCAACAACGAAGGATGAAGAAGAATGCACAGAAATTAGGTTGGAGGTAAAGGAAGCAGTTGATGAGGTCAAACAATAATTTTAGGAATTCAAGATCAAAATCAACATATATACAATATACAACTGATGTGGTTTGAGGACAAGCCATAAGTTTGTGATGGGGGCCTATTGGCAAGCAATAGGGATGCGCATGGTGTGCAAGCAACCAATGTCAAAGAATAGTGTACAAGGTGAAGAAGTCAACAAGATTTGACTTGGTTGTATTTTTGTAGCTTTTGGTTCAGTTAGAAAGTAGTTATAAGTGGACCATTTTGTAAATGCATAATCTTATATAAAGACTTAGGAATAATAGTAGAAGGATATCAAGAAATCAATCCATTGTCAAAGATGGTATCTTTCTCGCATTTGTTGTTATGTCTTGCAAGCAATTCTGTCTTGCAAATATGGAGATGTACTTTGGAAAATTGTTTTGACCTGCAGATTAATATGACATGTGTGGATGATGTTGGAAACTATGTGTCTTATATTTTGTTGTTTTTATGGTTGTAATGATGTGATATGAATGAATAAATCATGCAGTACAATTTATGTTTATGAATGATGATATGGCTTAGTGTAATAAATGGTTCCTTACTTGTAGATATATTTGTGGAATGAATAAGATGATGCATTAATGAGATCTGATGTGAATATTTTCTGATGCAACTAAACATGAATGATTGATGTTAAAATCCTCTCCTAGATCTCTTATTAGTACTGCAACAGACAAAAAATAAGTGCACAAATCCTCCTCCTTACTACGAAAACTGTGTTCTTGCATCTCTCGCTCGAACATTTTGAGTGAGATTTCATCTGCTTCGCAAGTTTTATTGGACAGGGTAAGACCTGTCTAGCATGGTGTTGAGGGAGGTCGTAGTGGAAAGGGGCGTCAACAGTGTGTGAACCCCTATTGACCAATCTGTGTCAACATTGCTCCTTCTGTATTCTTTCCAGTGAAGTCTATACAGGTGTGACAGACTCTAAGAAAGTGTACAGGTCGAAGTGGAAAGGCTTGAAAGTAACATGATTGTGAATTGAATTGGCTTTTGTAGTGTTATTTGCAGGTGCCTATGTAACTTCTTAAGGAATTGACTATTCAACATAAAAAAAGATGGATTCTTCAACTCTCATGCCCCAAATCATTACAACTTTCAACTATTCTGATTGGAGGGAAGAGATGAAGGTAGCCTTGTGCAAGCTTGGATTGTTTAAGATAACAATTGGTAGATAAACTCAGCCCCAATCGTATGTTAAGAATGACAAAATTTTGAATCCGCATGATGTGGATTTCAGCTTCATGTTCACTCATATCTACCAGGATATTTTGTTGCATCTTTAGGGACTAAGGACTCCGAAGGAATATTGGGATAAACTTGAATATTTGCTTGGAAAACAAGATGAGCTTCGAGGGAATATTTTGGAGAATGAGATCATAGCTCTACATCCTAGATGTTTCGAATCTATTCTGCAATTGTTTACAAAATACAAGAAATTAGTACTATAATGCAAACAATGTGGATTAGAGAGGAAAGATGATAATCTTGTGTTGTTAGTGCTGAGAAAGGTTGGCACAGAGTACTCAGTCTTTATCTTTATATTGCATTCCGGAAGAGCTTCCACCCCTAATTGGAATATTCCTTGTCTAGATTATTTTGTTGAGTCCTTAATACAAGAGAAATATAAATTTGTTCAAATGGGAGTTCTTCAAATATACAAGAGCCTAACACTCTTAGTGACATACTCAAAAAATGCACAAAAAAGAGGGAAGCGCAAAGGGAAGGAGACCAAAAAAACTGATTAGAATCCAAAATATGATCATAGATTTTAAAAAACTTTATAGTGTCCAACAACTATACTTCTACTTCTTCTGGGTTTTTTTATTCTTTCTCGAAGCTGGTTGGCTTGATTTTTTTAAAGTCTCCTTCCAAATGGCCAACTTTTCGTTTCCTTGCAGGGTTTAAATGGTTTTCAAATCTTTGAGTGTCATTGGAAAAACTATGCTTCCTTTCATAATTTTCATCCACTCATCAATCCTCCTTTAACTTTGTTTTCTGATCCTTTCCAATGTTTCTTTCATGTAAACTTTGCGCTAGTATCTCATTGGGTTCCTGCTCCTTTTACTAGACTTTCTTCCTTTTCTGATTATCTACCTTAAAACTTTGTATTCAACAATTAAGTGTCTCATAGTTTCTAATACTTGGATGACTTCGGAATGACCTTCTTCTAGTGTTGCTATATCATTAGCATTATAATTCCCTTATGGGTGGCCATCATTCTCATTGTGTGATTCCATCATTCAGTCCTGAAAAATAATTTAGTAGAAACATATAGAGGAATACAACGACTTTAGGATATTATTCAGAGTGCATAGCATAATCTAGTGTTTTCCCTAGGAAACAATGTTTAAAACATGTTGCTCTGATGCAATATGTAAAAAATCTACTTAACACTAGATACCCTAACGGTGCATGTGCATAACAAACTTTAATAAACTTCTATAAAGAGTCTCTTAAAGCTATAATGAAATTATTCCATAGTAATGACTCACTTAATTTCTTAAAGCTATAATGCAGTTATTCCATAGTAATGACTCACTCAATAATGAAGTTCATTAAATAACAAGGTGAATACTTACAAAAGTGGTGTACTTATTACTTGTATTTGGATAACTCACATCCTTTCCTTTCTCCTACTAGGTGGTTACAATACAAATTTGGGGCTTGGTAAACTATTCTCGCCATTAACCAAGGTAATTTGAAAGTTGTTAACTTTATTATTTTATATGTAACGTTTTCGTAGTACCTTGTTAACTTGTTTTGCAGGATTACAAAAACTATAATGTAAAGGTTTACTACAATAGCTAGTCAACTTCGTGGCCCAATGGTCGATATGCACCTCATATATAATTGACATTTTTCACTTCTCCAACTGTAATCAAATAATAGATGAAGTTATGACCATTATCTTTAGCTGGTACAAAAAGGTGGTTGCGAATATGGTGCTAATAAATTTCTCAGTCGCATGTCATTGTCTCACAAGAAATGATGAAATGGAAGTTTGTTCTGCTAAAACTTCTTCGATGATATTCATTCCATTTCACCGATTCATTCTTTGCAATTGATTTATCCTTCTGTCATGGAAATCTGATTTGGAGGGTTTAGGATTACCACCATGGGGATTAGAAAGAATATGGGACCTAAGAGAAAATATCTCAAACTGAGTTCGTTTAGAGTTCTGTAACTCAAGAAGAATAAGGTTTGTTATACTACTTTGGTTTTGTGATGTGGATGGAAACAGAGTGGGAGTTGATGCTAGTATGATTTGAAAGGGTCTTACCTCTACTTTACAGGCCATGGTAGGTCCTTCTCTATGTCAAAAAACTATAAATTTCTGTAATAAAAAATTCAATATAGTCTTTTACCCGAGTGAATATTGTAACATGTATAATTGGTTGTAGCATGAATATTTTGTTCATTATTTGTATAATAACTTATATTTGATTCTTACTGAATTGGAGAAGCTATATTTTATGTGGTGTTTACACAACCCTAATGTCACAGGTAAAGGTTATGTTCTTAATGATTTTTATATTTATTTTACCTTATGGTTTTGCTAAGGGTTACTTATCCTAAAGCATAAGGTTCTTCCCTAGTCATCACACCCTAAATATAGCAACTAACATGATTCTAGGGCTTCTCATAACATGTTTTGGTGAAGGATAAAGGTTGGGGGACTATGGTGTTAAAAAGCATAGTCTTGATCCCACTTACTTTAACAAGAAGTATTAATAAGTTAAAATATGGTATAAACCATAGTCCACAAGGTATAATAAACTATAAGATTTATATTAAGCTTTATGAGTTTGTTGAAACATTAAATATTTGGAAACTATGATGATCATACCATAGTCGTGTTTCGACCCTTGGAATAGTAGCTTCAAAGTGCTAATGGAATATGATTAGTAATAATTTTTGCATGGCTGCGAGTTGACAGTGAAACCAGGAAGTTAATGGAAAGCTTGGATATGTAAATGAGATTAAATGTTGGACATCCATTTGTCATCAATGATGGAAAGAGGGTTGACAGGGTTTAATGCAATTTCAAGCTTGTATTTTGGTCTGCATATACTATAAATGAAAGAGCTCGGCTCTGTATTGGTTTCACTTTGTAACCTGCTCAAACCACTTCCTATTTGGATTAACAGATCTTATCCAAACCAAAAATTATCAACCACTAACATGAATCCATGTTGATATGGCATGTACCATATGGGATGGATGCGTCCAGCCTTCATACATGGTTTTCCAACAACTGCATCGGTAAGGGTTAAAATATTTTAGAATAAAAAGAATCTTCATTGGGTTAGACCATGTGGTAAGTGAGGGTTTCAATTGCTCTCATAAATATAAGTTTGGGTTGTTCAAATGTTTGGTTCTTTACTGGTATGTAATAGGTTGCAACAATGTTGTTGCATTTTCTTTTGTTTGTATGTATGGCTTAAATAATGGTGGATGCCATCTTTAATGGACTGACATGCACTTAGGGTTCATGTGAAAAGTAGAATCGAAACCCTATACTTTTATTTTGATGTTTGATTATTTTAATAAGAGACCCCCATGGGGTTGTACCGGATTATAGTTTAGATATTCGTAGTTAATGGTTTTGAATCTTCATTATTTTGATTGTACCTATCATAATGCTAATGACACTATCGATGCCATTGTATAATGGTCTTACTTCCACAGAAATTTTATTGGATAGTTTTGAAGTTTATAAAATAAATAAATATGTTTGATTCGATTTCGATTATGTGGAGTCAAAATCCTCGGGGTTAGATACAAGTATTACGAGATTTCATTTTTTTTTTCCAGACTATATTAAAATTTTATTTATATCTTTCTAGATATGTTAGTGTATTTATTCGCTATATATGTAAGTGATCTAAAAGGATATTTATAGAATCTAGAACTCAATTTTGATATTTATGAAAAATCCATCTGACTTCAGTGATTTACCAAGTGATTTAGTAATCAGATCTAGGTTATGGTTTAATTGCATTAAGGTAGATCTTGATTTTCCTTTTGGTTATAATTGGGAAAAAAAGATGAGATGTTTTTCCTTTGATGTTTACTCTTCACTACTTAGAGTAATTTTGTGATTTTTGAAAAGAAGATCCTCTCAGTTCTTATTTTATTTTGGAAACATTAGTTAGCACTCTTTTCTTTATGATTTGAATATTGGAAATTTGTCTTTCTGTACATAAATCATTGAACATTATAGACCTAGGAAAATTCAACTTAGATAAGTATCTATGACATTATAACATTTAATTTGATTTTTTATAGAAATACAAACGCATATTCTAGATGGTAGGAATCCATAGACTTTGAAGAAAATATTAGTTTAAAATAATATATTTGAAATACTATAATAGTACATATACAAATGTGTATCAAAACACTTAACCAAATCTATGTAATACTTCATTTTAAAACATAACTCTGATTCGTGTATGGAAACCCAACATAGATTTGATCATAATATATTAAAAACATAAATCTATGTCTGCTAATTAAGATCAATTTATATTACATAACAACATAAAATAGAGAAGATAAAGGGAACACATGCATAATACCATTACCATAAAAAGTTAAATACGATTCATAATTAACTTGAAATTTTAATTTAAACAAGCCTACATCAAATAAGAAGTAGAATAACAAACTTGACACCACAGTCAAAAAAATAGAATTGAAACTACTATTGCTTCCAACCAAGTCTCACTTGCTCCAGAACCCTCGATCTTGTTTTTTGAACCACAAGGACACAATCCAAATAATGAGCCATCTATTTCATTAACATATTTATTCCCCGTCCACTGCTATCCTATGGCTTACCAAATTGACACACTATTATATAGTATTTTTCCCAGAATTTGGTCATTTATGAGCCTCCTTCTCTGTAGCACTCCATAAGTAGTTTGACCTAGTTTTGTGGACGATGCCTCCTACATCTTGATTTATCACTCAACATACATCGCTACTTGCCTTTTCCCCTTGTTGTTAAACAAATAGTATTTCAACAATATTTCAATTTTGATTCCTCCCACTATTTTTAATTAATAAATAAGATAATCCATTACATCTATTTTTAACTCTCTTCTGAAGAATATTTAAAAATATATATTATTCAATAGAATAATAACTTAGTTTAATTTGGTGTGTTGCAGGTTCCAAATTCCAAGCATTGGAACTCCTATCATTGTGACTTCCCAACAAGCCTACTAAAGGACACTCGACCCAAGTGTTTCATTTCCTTCTTTATGGATGGGATTCATCAATGGGTTGTTGGCTATACTCTTTTGTATTTGGTAAAGTGGAGAGGAAGAAAACCCTTCTCTGAAGGGATAAGCATGAAACACATTATTTAACATTACATGCATGGTAGAGGGCCTATTTTTCTCCTTTACTTAATGCATATGGGGTTAGCTATCTTCAACTCCTTAGGATATTATTGGTCCAGAACCCCATTGTTTGCGAACCTACGGTGAACTTCTAACTTGATTTTATTTTTAGAAACCATGCTTTTAAAGGTAGTCTTAATATCGCCCTAATTATTTTGGGTCTGTAACAAAATTTAAGTGCTTGTAGACCTCTGATAGAATCTCATATTGTAATTACTAATATCTTAATGTTTTCAATATTTTACTTACTAAACGTTATCTACCTGATTGACGTAGTCTATTATGAATAAAAGTAAAGTATAATCCTTTATAAGGAGAGATGGTGATGATTAGGTATAACCTATAAATTGTATTTGTGATAACTAGGGTTTAATTGATATGTTTCCTTGATGTATTTTTTTGAAATTTTATCTGTACACTTTTACTTTCAACTGCTTAAGATTTCTTAGTCGTGTTTAACATGCCTAAGCTTAGTATTTCCCATCTATTAATATTCTATTGCCAAGGTGATCTTTACTCTATATTTCATAATTTTGTGGTTCTTTAAGTGATTCATGCTTACAACAAATATATTTATGCTTTGTTATTTTATTCTGGTTAAGAGCTATAGGATCAGGAATATAATTATGTGGTATTTATATGGAATTTAACAACCTGAATTATGTATTTACAGAATATCCATCATCTAGATATTAACTGGTTCTATGTGTTTATACTCGTTTAAAATTAGACTTTTGTACTCAATAGATGTTAACTAGATCTGAGTGTTTGTCACTTTAGTTTATCTTATGTGCTCACAGTGATAATTTATTCATAGTGAGATGTAGGAGCAAAGGAAATATTCACAATCTAAGTTGTTCACATAATGTGCAAGAAAACAATAAAAGAGAACAAAATAACACACATAGATGGTGCCAATAACTTATCTTGCTATTACTTTACAAATTTTAGATCCGTATGGTACATACTTATAATATAATGGGGAAAATTCATGAGCCCTTGGAGGCCATCTAGATGCATACAAGTGTTTGGCTAGTATTTGACCCCTAAACTACCCTAGGTTGACTAATACGCTCCCAAACCTTTCCAAACAGTCACAAATGCAAGTGTGAACATGTATGGAGGCATGTTGGATCATAAATGAAGGATCTATAGGAATGGGTTAACACATGTGTGAGTGGGAGAGTCTCAAGGAGCCAATAAATTCCCAATAAGACCACAAAACAACCACATTCACACACTATTTCCCGTAGTCAAACATATTCCCTGAATTAAGGGATAAGGAGTGGTCTGTAATCAATGAGGGTTCCTAGGTTGATAGAATGATCAAACTAGAGTGCCTCAACTATCAGGATTATCAAAGTGGAGTGCATGAACTATGAGTTATTGAGCTAGAAATCACCTAAAAGACCAAGATTGATTAGTATAAGCTAAGTAGTATCATATACTATAAGTACAAGACAAATGAGAATTCCTCCTAGGTGTAATACCATGGTACCAAGGAATATTTATTCTCTAACATCCCCTCTTAAGACTAAATTAGTACAACTTATATCAAATTTTTAGTGAGGGCTTGGAAACTATGGCTCCAGTAACCTCTTACAAAAAAACATTATTTGTCCATGTAAAATGAATAAAGAGGAAAAAAATCATGCGAATATTCCTCCCTCAAGAATGGACATAACAAAGATGATCAAGAAATTTATCTAATAGGTCCTCTTCTTCACTTGAATGAGCTCAAAGAACAACTTCTTCGTGGTGCCTTTGGTGAAGATGTTGTGGATGCGAAGGTCATGAATCAATGCATTAATGTGTTGCAGACAAAGATCATGTGGAGATGTCGTTTGATGGTAATCATTTGCTGATGGGGGAGAATCAAAAGAATGGATTTTCCCGCAAGCATAATTTGATCTAGAATCCAAATCAATCATGGAAAATATATATCTACAAACTCTTTCTCAAATAACATCAAAAGATTCAACAAATAATGCCTCATGTGTAGCTTCCATATCATTAATAAAACTAGGAATCTTCTTCCCAATTTGATGAAGCATGTTCATAACTCTGTAAAAAAAATTGAACGAGTCTCTTAAATATCAGAATATATGCCATATAGAATAGAAAATATCATAGGTATGGTGTCTGCATGAGTGAATGGGTCCATAGTGGGAGAAGAGCAAGCAACTAGATCACACTGGAATTTGAGTTAACCTGGAGGGCCTAGAGGTTTGAAACTTGAACCATGGGTGGTGAAGTCCAGATCTCACCTAAAAATCATAAATGATTTTATTTGTTTTTTAACATGCATTGCTTCTATACTTACTTAGCATGTTTTTATGTTTTTCTTCTGCTATTTTTAATATCTTTGTCATGTTGGTTATGACAAGTTTGACTAATTATTACAATGGATAGCTCCTTCTGGAACCTCCATCCATATTTACGCACGTGATGTATTTTGCTTATATCTGTTATTTATTGTTTTTCTTTATAACAAACTACGACTAGCATGAGGCGTGGGAGACTGTCCATGGTCTTGACCTCAGCCAATAACTTGCATTATATTTTAAAGGCCTTATCCTTACAATAGTTTATACTATGGTGTGTAAGGACTTACCCTTAAGCGTGAGAATATTAAGGTTTGTAAAGTGTATGGTTCCTCCATATAGTGACCTCTTGTTATAAATTAAAAGTGAGGGTTTAATACATTATGTTGGCATGATACTACATGTTTTGGCCTATGAGAAATTTCTTTATGGTCCTTGATTTTCATGGTGTGAATAACATATCATGTGATGACAACAAAATACTAAAGGTTAATGGCATGGAGTAATACAATGATTACAATGTAATTTTATGTTTTTTAAACAATAGTAGTATGATTTAGTTGTAATAATATTCGATGTCCTTTGAATAACCTATCACTATGGTTAGAAAGTGAAAGGTGTGGACCTTGGCATAATGTCGAAGGAATTACATGCTAGTCCTATCACCATGAATGTTCTCAGCATAAGATAAATTTAGTGCATACGCCATTAATCATATCATAAGGTTTAACATTTGAGTTTTTATTATGGCTATGGTTATATATATAAGCCAAGGTTTTCATGGTGTACTATATGGTTTGGTTCTTTTGTACACGTTCTAAGGATTTCAAAGTTTGCAATGATTAAGCCAATCAGTTAGATCACTCTCAGTTTTTCTAAAGCTAGTTTTGCATGAATGCATGGGGAGTGGTGCCTTTTTCAACCTTCCTCTTCATTATAACTAGTTTAACTGATTATAGACTGATTTAGACATCTATATTTAGAATAGTGATCTCCAACAATGATTTAGACACACTAAGTTAGCCAGTCACTCATGTTTAGTGGGTAGATTTGAATATTATCCACATGATCCGAATACTAGTTATTGTAACACCATTATATTACTGTTTGGATAATGAATATTAATGTTATAATTAACTGATCGATTCTTATTATATTTCTCTTAAATTTTTCTTATTCAATGTACATTGTTCTTGATATTCCACTGCATAATTCAACTTCTCAATTGCTCTAATTTTCCTATAGATAAATGGTTGAAAATTTTCACATTAGTGTTATCATTCATTTTCTTGTATTATTCAAAGCACAATATTTCCTTCATTAGATATTCGTCTAAGGTTTTTAGGTTTTCAAATTAAATATAGTATTTGTAGGACTGTGACAAACAACTTAGGAACCATTGAACTTTCACTTTATTTTCTTGAATATAAGGCACAAACCATAGCAAATATAAAAAATTATTGATAAAGTCTTCCATGTTCATTTGGCCAAGCCTTATCTCATAAAACCCCTTTGTTTTACTCTGATAATAGATTTCCTACAAGTATTTCTTCTTAAAGAGTTTCTTGAATTCTAACCATTCTAGGCTCTTTTCCTTTAACCAATTAGAAATTTTCAGATCTTGCCACCAAATGTTGGCCTTTCCCTTCAGGTTGTAAAATTCCATCCATACTTTCATGTTTTTGGATTAGTTGTAGATTTGAAAATACTTTTTAATACCCAACAACCAGGCTTCTTCTTCTTCTCCATTTTTTTATTCTCCATCGAAGACAATTGGCTTGATTTTTTTGAATTCCCCTTCGAAATGGTCAACTTTTATTTTCCCTATAGGGTTTACTTGGTTTTCATATCTTTCAATGTAGTTGGAAGAACTGTCATTTGTCTCATAGTTTATAATAATTTGATGGATTCATAATGACCTTCTTCTAGTGGTGCTATATCATTAGCATTGTCATTCCCTTCTGGGTGGCCATCATTTGGCATTGTGTGATGACATCATTCAGTCCTGAAAAAAATTTAGTACAAACATACAAAGGATACAACAGCTTTAGGATATCATTCAGAGTGCACAAGATAAACTGGTGTTTTCCCCAGATAACCTTGTTGAAATGTTGTTGCTCTGATACCATATGTAAAAACTCTACTTAACACTAGATACCCTAAATTTGAATGTGCATTAAAAAAAATTCAATAAAAATCTATAAAGAGTATCTTAAAGCTATAATGCAATTATTCCATAGTAATGACTCACTCAATTTCTTAAATTTATAATGCAATTATTTCATAGTAATGAATCACTAAATTTATTAAAGCTATAATGCAATTATTCCATACTACTGACTCACTCAATCATGAAGTTAATAAAATAACAAGGTGGATACTTACAAAGGTAGTGTACTTCTTACTTGGCTTCAAGGATAACTCATATAATTTCCTTTCTCCTACAAGATGGTTACCATACAAATTTAGGGCTTTCTAAACTAGTCTCACCACTAACCAAGGTAAGTTGAAAGTTGTTAACTTTATTATTTTGTATGTAATGTTTTATTACTAGCTTATTAACTTGCTTTGCAAGGTTAAGAAAACTATAATCTAAAGGTTTACAATAATAACTAGTGAACTTTGTGCCCAATGGTTGATATGAACCTCATCCCTACCCCACAGTTATCACTTTGCCAACTGCAATCCAATAATGAATGAAATTATGACCTTCAGATTTAACTGGTACAAAAATATTGTCGTGGGTATCGTGTCAATAAATTTCTCACTAACCTGTCAATGTCTCACAAGAATTGATGAAATGGATTTTGTTCTAATAAAACTTCTTTGATGTTTCTTCATTCCATTTCACTGGTTCATTATTTGCTACTAAGTTATCTTTCTTTCGTGGAACTATGAGTTGGAGAGTTTGGGATTAACACCATGGGGATTACAAAAAATAGGTGCCAAAGAGAAAAGATTTCGAACTGAGTTCCTCCAGAGTCCTGTAAGTCACAAAGGCGGTAGTTCATTATCTTTATAGGCCATGGTAGGTCCTTCTCTATGTCACAAACCTACAAATTTCCATAATAAAAAAAAATCAATATACCCTTTTACTCGAGTGAATATTGTAACATGTATAATTGGTCATAGCATGAACTGTTTGTCCTTTATTTGTATAATAACTTATACTTGATTTGTATTGAATTGCACAAGTTATATTTTATGTGGTGTTTACATACGGTTATCAAAAACCCTACCATCACACCTAAAGGTGATGTTCTTAATGCTTTTTATATTGTTTTACCATATAGTTTTTCTAGGGGTTTCTTAGCCTAAAGGATAAGTTTAAGAACTAGCCATCACACCCTAACTCTAGCAACTAACATGATGCTAACAAGGGGATTCACATAACATAGTTTGGTGAAGGAGAAATTTAGGGGGAATATGGTGTTAAACACCATAGAATTGATCCCACTTACCTTGATAAGAAGTATGATTAAGTGAAACTATGTTATAGACCATAGTGCACAAGGTATAAGCAACTATAAGTTTTATGATAAGGTTTGCAATCTTGTTGAATTGTTAAATATTGTGAAACTATGGTGCCCATACCATAGTTGTGGTTTGATCCTTGGCATAGAAAATTAAAGGTGTTAATGGCTTATGATTTTTATCCATGCAATATCGAGAGGTACAAGGGTTTTGATATGTTGTACTGAAGTCGAACTTCGTAATAAATTTTTCATGGCTACAAGTTGACAAAACAACCAAGAAGTTAATGGAAATCTTGCATATGTAAATGAGATTAAATGTTGGACCTCCATATATATTCAACAATGGAAAGGGTTTTTATAGGGTTTAATGAATTTTTTCTCTATCTGTTTTTAATTTTACGCTTGTCTTTTGGTATGCAACTACTTTAAAGGAAAGATATTGACTCTTTATTGGTTGCAGTGTGTAACCTGCTTGGACTACTTCCTGGATAGATTAATAGATCTTCTTGTTTGGTTTGATGAGGTATAAACTGAAGTTTATAATGGATTTAATGGACATCATTGGCCTCGACCTTGTGAGTTTGCTACAAGGATGAAGGAAAGAAAACCAATATTCATCGGCTTTCCACACCTTCTATTAGGCATATAAAACCTAGTTAGGTTCCAATATTTTATAGAACAAAAGTTTTCTTTGGTTTTAAAATCGCAAAAAAAATAACTGAATTTGGTTTCAAATTGCAAGCATTGAAGTGATAAGGGAATCCATGAGGAGCTACACCTTGGACCTCTCTACATTAAAAACCGGGTAAGGTTCTAACACTGTTTACCATTTTTCCTTTTACAGATTTTAATAAGTACAAAATAATAATGACTGCATTGTTGTAATGAAGGTTCAGAGATGGCTGGCGAGGGTGGAGGCAGGGTCACATCACCCTAGTCTTGCCACCCTAAATTCCACGGGTGAGTATGTGAAACCCTTATCTGATTAAAATTTTATCCTAACCAAAAATTTATTATGTACTAACATGTATCCATGTTGATATGGCATGCACCCTCTGGGATGAATGTGTTTGGCCTTCATCCATGGTTCACAAACAAATCCATGGGTAAGGGTTAAAATAGTTTAGAATACAAAGAGCCTTGATTGGGTTGACTCTGTGGAAAGTGACGCTTTCACCTCTCTTATAAAGATAAGTTTGGGATTTAAAATTTTTTTGTTCTTTATTGGTCAAAAATAGGTTGCAACAATGGCTTCACAACCTTTATGTTTCCAACATTGTTGCATTTTATTTTCTTTGTATGTATATGTTGTGGATTAATGAACAATGGATTCCATCTTTAATGGAATCACATACACTTAGGGTTCATGTGAAAAATAGTGTCAAAACCCTATACTTTATTTCGATGTTTTATTATTTTAATAAGAGACCCCCATGGGGTTGTAAAAGGTTACAGTTTAGAGATTCATTGTTAATGGTTTTGACTCTTGATTATCTTGGTTTTAACTATCATAGTGTTAATGACACGATGTATTCCATTGTACAATGTTCTTACTTCCATGTAATATCCCAACTAATATTCTTTTGTTCATTGTTAATATATTTGTTGATCAAATCCTCAAATAGTGTTGGAAATATGAATAAAACATGCATGCAGAAGTGTCGTGCCAAATGGTCGTAAAGTATATATAACCTAGAGAGATAATAGGGAAAAGAATCTTAGAAAAATGGTATACACATACCACTAATAATCAAGTTGATAGTCCTCCAATAGATAACATGCATGCATTGAATGCTGGAAAGATAAGATAATAGTGCTCCTCTCCTGAATTTGGCGCCCAACTACAAGAATTCCCTCTTTTGATGATGTTTAAGTTTTTCAAGGATTCATTGCCTATTTTTTATGAGACCTAGTGGGGATGATGTTCTAGAACTTCAAGAGAGATGGGAAGGAACATGCATATATTTTTCCTCCTCTAAGGCACCAAGAAAATTGTTTTTCTCTTGAGAGTGGCATCTCCCTGCATCCACAAATATGTTTTTGGATGCTTCAGATATGCGAAGAATGAACCGATGATGACCCAGTATGGTGTGATGAGTCTGCTGAGAAAGATAGAGATGAAATGTGGAGGAATGACTGATAATATGGGACCCAAATAATTCTTCTGAGGTTTTCCATCTGTACCCACAGCTACAAAACATAAACCTGCAAATAAATATCCCTGTGTATGTTGGATCACATAAGGTGAATGAATATGGTGAATATTGATGATAGACCCGGATGATCTATCCTGAAGTGATTAGGAAAGATAGATTTCACTGCCAAAAACTCGTGTTAGCTGAATACCTTCGTCTCGAACCCCAATTGTTGTTGATGTTGTTGCGCCTGCTACTCTAGAAACCAAACTCAACAATAATAATCATAGATAACACCTTTGGTTCAATGATACTTCTTCTAAATATTTAGCATGTACTTTTAGGGGTTTCATGTCACTTTTACGGTTTGTTCTTTACTTTTGCATGCATGCAATTCTAATTTCTCATTGACTTTAAGACTAAAGAAATAAGGCATGCATGCTCCACATGATTTATGATATTAACTATGATGTCATTATTTACTATACTAATGACTTAATAATACTTAATTGATGTTATTTTCTGCTCGTAGTGATATTATTCCCACTTATTCCCTTTTCTTTAATACCTGCTCAAACCTATGGGAATAAAATAGGTTAACATGTGTCTCTAGTGATTTAATTAAAATAGGACATGATAGGCTTCCCTGTTGAAAATTGCTTGTCCTCAAGTAATCTCCGATAAATATACTAAATTATCTGTCCCTATCTCTTGTTGTCCATTTTTAACAGATAGTTTATTCCACTACTGGGTGGATCTTCTTTTTCTTCGAATTTATGTTTCTTCTCATCGATGATTTGTATTCCATCCTCTTATGTTTCTTATATTGAACATCCTAGACTTGTATCCTCATCTGAATTCCCTAGGGTGCATCATGATTTTTTTTGGATGTCCACCCAGAAATCCCTTTTCATACCACTAGTTCTTCCTTGAATTCTTATGTGTTGGATTTTTCCATTTCCTCGTGCGAGTATTTTCCTCATGCCTGAATATGGTGGTCATCTCTTTTGTTGTGGCTAAACCTAAATAATCATTGGGAATTCCCCTTAGCAGTATCCTTTTTCCATCTGGTGCAAGAACTCCATCTCTAATGTTTGTTAACTGGTTGAGTATTTCCCAATTGAGTTCATCCATTGTACTCCCAAAACAATACTCATGTTTGGAACATCTACCACATAACAATAATACACCAATGTATAATTCCCAAGTTGTACCTGTAACTGAGGTATCCTCTGTGTGCATTTCATCTAGTGATTTCCATCCATGGCAATGGTAAATCCCTCAAATTCCTCGGTGGAAAATATTTTCCTCCTTACCCAAGAGGCATCTATAAAGTTGTGGGTGACCCCACCATCAATATAAGTAATGGGACAATGTCCATGGATACCTTCCTTGATCCTGATAGTATGGAAGGTGGGGACTCCTGTTAGGGTAGCAATAGTTTCTCTCTATGAAAATTGTTCCAATTTTGTATGATGTAGTTCTCCATCATTATGCTCCAATTCATCTTCCTCACCTCTATCTGGAAGTACTTCTATGAGGTTTACCTTCCCTTTACTCATACATATATGGTAGGGTACCTAAGGTTATTTGCAACTGAAACATAATCTCTTCCTTCTTAAATCTCGTCATGTGTCCTCGTTCAACCATTCCTTCTATGGGCTCGTATTTTCCTTGTTTTTTGGTAGATTGGTAGGTTTTTGTATAGGCTTGTTATTCGACACAAAATCTTGTAGGTACTAAGTCCTATTGATAGCATCGTGTAGAGTAATTGACTTGTAATCCTTCACCCATCCATGGAGTGGCTCTCCTAATGCCTCTATAAATATCATAATCAATCGAGTCTCTCGCATGTAAGATACCATAATAGAAACACACTGGAATTCAGGTATGAAGGTCTCTGCACTGTCTATCTGCTCAACTGTGATAGCTCTCTGAAATGAATCTATGGGTCTTTATTATCAAATCCCTCCATGAGCCATTGTGTGAAGTCACTATATGAGGTGATAGTGTTGTGACCTAGTGTCACCAGTCCATGGTAACACCACTGATGTGATTCCTCATAAAAATGTAAACTAGCCAACTTGATTGCATCTACCTTTGTTATGGGGTTATGTTGGAAGTAGGTGTCCAACTTATTTACCCAAATTATGGCTAAAGAACTTGATGTCCCATCAAAATTAGGAATGGTAAACTTTCCCATAGTTTTTTGTAATTCATAGTTCTGAGTAAACACTCTATGAATGTTCCTAGGTTAGTTCTTGATTTTCATATTGCAAAAGTATGAGAATGACACACATGAATGGAAATCATATCCCAAATCCTGTATTCCTATAAATAAGCCCCTAATGGTTCACTAGGTTAGGCTGGCATGATTGGTCCTGCAAAAACATTCTCCAAAAAGCAAGGCATACG
Source organism: Pseudotsuga menziesii (assembly GCA_001517045.1). NCBI lineage: Eukaryota > Viridiplantae > Streptophyta > Pinopsida > Pinales > Pinaceae > Pseudotsuga > Pseudotsuga menziesii. Next base: position 181,915 of record LPNX010406523.1, read on the forward strand.
AGGTTTATATGGTTTATTGTATATTTGGGGAGTGTTTTGTATATTAGTGTATGCATGTTTCCCTCTACTACTAGTATAACCTCTATCTACTGGTGAAAGAGGTATATTATTTTGACTATGTTCTGACTTAAGAGGCAACCTGTTGATGGCATGCAATACTTCTTTCTTCCCTTTAGCTAGGTCATTTAATGCACTAACTAAGTTACGAAATTCCAACCTGTCTTCCTCTTCCCCTGTTCCTTTTCCTTTGTCATAGTGTACTCTTGTTGGGTCCATGTCTATATTTGTATCCTCTAATTGAACTCAAATTCCACATCCTCTGTGTATCTCCCCTTCCTCCTTCTATATGTTACAAAAGTACCTTCTTCTGGATTCATTTACTTTTCATGTTCAATCCCACAACTTTCTAGGAATATTCTCTGATACCACTGTAATATCCCAGCTAATATTATTTTGTAAGTTGATAATATATTTGTCCATCACATACTCAAATAGTGTTGGAAAGGTGAATAAAATGTGCATGCAAAAGTGTCATGCCAAATGGCCCTAAAATATAGCTAATATGGCGAGATAATAATGAAAAGACTTATGGTAAGAATATATACACATACCACTCATAATCAAGTTTATAGTCCTCTAATAGATAAGATGCATGCAATGTTTTCCAGAAAGATAATATAATAGTGCTCCTCTCCTAAATTTGACGCCTAGCTACAATATTGGCCTCTTCTTATGATGTTGAAATTTTTGAGGGAGTAGATTTATGTTCCTGCTGAGACTTTGTGGGGAGGATGGTCCAGACCTTCTAGAGAGATGGCAAGGCACATGCATATATTTCTCCTCCTCTAAGGAACCTAGTGAAGTGTTTTTCTCTCGAGGGTGACATGTCCCTGCCTCCACGAATATGTCGTTGGATTCCTGAATATGCTAACAATGAATTGATAATCACCCAATATGTTGTTATGAGTATGTTGAGAAAGATAATGATGACATGTGTAGGAAATACTGAGATTAGGGGCCCCAAAAAATTCTTCCCAGGATTTCCAGCTATTCCCTCAGCTGCAAAATGTGAACCTGTAAATAAATCTCGCTCCATGCTTGGATCACTAAAGATGAATGAATATGGTTAATATTGGTGATATACCTAGATAGTCTATCATGAAGTGATTAGGGAAGATATAATTTACTCGAGAAACCCCTTGTTAGGTGAAGACTTTCATCTCCAACCCTAACTGTCGTTGCTTCTGTAGCGCCTACTACTATTGCTCTAGAAACCAAACTCAACAATAATAATCATAAATAATCCCTTTGGTTCAATTACCCTTTTTATATATATTTAGCATGTATTTTTAGGGTTTACATGTAACTTTTAGGGTATTTTCTTTACTTTTGCATGCATGAAATTCTAATTGTTCGTTGACTTTAAGAGTGAAGAAATAAGGCCAGCATGCTCCACATGATTTATGATATTAACTCTGGTGGCCTTCTTCACTATACTGATGACTTAATAATATTGAAATGACATTCATTTTTTCTCCTACTGATATTAGTCATCAGTTATTCCCTTTCTTTAATATCGTCTCGGACCTATGGGAATAAAATAGGTTAACAAGTGTCCATGCTATTGTTACTTAAAAAATTCTCATTGGTTGCAGGTTCCAAGGTCCCAGCATTGGAACTCATGTGGTTACGACTTCCCAACAACCCTGTTAAGTAGTACTCCACCCAAGTGTTTCGTTTCCCTATTAATGGATGGTGTTCATCAATGATTTTTTTGGTTATTACTCTTTTTTATATGGTTAAGGTGAGAGGAAGATGATCCTTCTCTAAAGGGATAATCATCAAACATGGTCTTTAACATGATAGGCATGGTAGATGGCCTATTTCTTCTCCTTTACTTAATTTCTATGGGGTTAGGAATCCTCAACTTCTTAGGAGATTACTAGTCTGGAACCCCATTTTTTATGAACCTAGGTTGAACTTCTAACTGGATTTAATGGTTAGACACCATACTTTTAAAGGTACTCTTAATATCATGTTAATTATTTTCGGTCCATAACAGAATTTAAGTTATTGTGCACCAATGATAGAATCTCAGACTGTAATTACTAAGATATTAATGTTTTCAATATTTTACTTACAAAACATTAACTACCTTAGCGACCTAGTCTATGTTGAATAAAAGCAAAGTATAATCATTTATAAGGAGATATATCCTATGATGAATCTTTATCATGGAATACTGATCTGTACTGATTAGGTATAGCCTGTAAATTTTATTTGTGATAAATAGTGTTTAAGTGATATGTTTCCTTGAGGTATTTTATTGAAAGTTTAACTATACAGTTTTACTTGTAACTTGGTAATATTTCTTAGTCGTGTTTAACATGCCTAATATTAGTATTTACCATCTATTAATATTCTACCCGGAAGGTGATGTTTACTCTATATTTCATAATTTCATGGTTGTTTGAGTGATAGAGGCTTACAACAAAAATATTTATGCTCTGTTATTTTATTCCGGTATAAATCTCTAAGTTGAGGAAAATAATTATGTGTGGTATTTATATGGAATTTAATAACCCGAATTATCTATCTACATAATATCCATCATCTAACTATTAATTGGATCTATGTGTTTATATTCCTTTAAAATTAGTCTTTTGTGCTCAATAGGTGTTAACTACATCTGAGTGTTTGTATTTCCTTTAGTTTAGCTTATGTGCTTAATCAACTAGTAGTCTAGGATAAGGGTCGAAGCACTCATACCCTGGTGTACCCCTCAATAGAAGGTTGCACTAAGTTAAAGCTTACAGTTCTATGTCGTGAGATAACTAATAATACTAACAAAGTATAAACTTGAAACTCTAATATTTGTATATTCTTCCTAGGAATTAATTTTTATATTGGTAAAATCTCTTATATCCCTAAATCTAGTTATTCATAGCTACAATTTTTAAGCTCGAATACAGATAGGAAGTAACCTTTTTGATGCCAGAATCTCTTGTAACAGTATTTGGATGTCTGCTACTTGGTTTAGTTAGTTTAATTTTTTTGTAGAAACTCTAAACTTTAACCGACTGAACAAAGTCCCAGGTAGCGCTCAACGAAGAGGGAAATTGAAACCTTCGATGAATGAGATATCATCAATGATTATTTTCACGTATCCAACAATTAACTCACTTGTGAGTTCACCAATGAAATGATTGAAGGGTCATCATATCTAAATCCTAATCCACCTTCGACCTCTGACACACGATCTCAAATCGTATGAGTGATTTTTTTAGACTTATCTTTGGTGTTCTTCTTCTTGGTGAAATTGATTTTAGTCATGCATCTATTGAAGATACACATGCTTTAAAAAAACTTTTGTGATCTTTACTGAATTGATCAGTGAAACAATCAATTACTTCTGTAATTTAAGGTTATCGTCTCAATACTACGAGCTTTGGAGTTTTTTTTATCAAAATTGTCTTGTATACATACACACAGAGAACCAATTAACAATTCAAGTTAACAAAACAAAGTTATAACCAATTGAAATATTTGCATATTAAAAAATTGTTCTTCATTCAACTTAGTCGGTCACACACTCTCTGTTTTGTATTCTCTCTACACTCCACACACTCAATCTCTATCATGATCCTATCTATTACATATAAACACTTTTTATAACACTCTACAAATGTACAAGTTCTAAATAGAATGGATCTGAAGACCTAATAAAATAAATCCTATAAACAAATATCCAGAATTCCTTCGTAGGGTTCACGGAGAATAATGGAATATTGCCACTTATTACAAGTTAAAACTAACCCTATCCATCTAGAAGTGATTACATGTCATTCGAAAGTTCAGTCTACTGACTTATCAAATAGAAAGATCTGAGTTTGATGCTCCTACATCATACTCCTGTAGAATAAAATAATTCTTCATTAAGTTTTTAGGTGCACATTATATTTGGAAATTTCTTGATCTGTCATCAAGGCTACATATTCAGTAGGATGATTTTTCCATTTGACTAAGTACTGAACGAAGGTTTTGTTCCTGGTCTTTCTTATAATTATTTTGTCAAGGATGGATTCAATCTGAGGTTGTTATTTTTGGGGAATTTTTCCTTGCTAATATATAGTTGAATCATCTCCATATGAAGTTATACCATATCTATGGATACCTGCATCTCTAAAAGGATACAAATATCAAACATTAAAAATTGGTGAAATCTAAAGGTTAGAAGGAAGTTCAATCTCATAATCATTTGCAGAAAACTTCCTTAAAACTTTACAAGGTCCAATATTTTTAAGCTTCAATTTATTATAAGTTCCTTTAGGGAACCTTTCCTTTATAAGGTAAACCATCACTAAATATCCAACCTGAAATTTTACTTCTCTTCTCTTCAATTTTTCTCTATGTTTATATTTTTCCTCACTTTCCTATAATCTCCTCTTGATATTCTCTTTCAGCACATGCATACTAATTGGAAATTCTTCACCATCTGCACTTCTCCTTTCCTATTTTCCCAAATCTCTAAGTTCATATACACCTCTTGGATCCATCCCATAGAAAATTTTAAAAGGAATCATGCCTTTACTTGTATTGGGTGAAACATTGTATGCAAACTCATCTTGAGCAAGAGCCAAGTCCCACTATTTTGCATGTTCATACATAAGACCTCTCGATATGTTCTTCAAGATCCTATTTACCACTTTGCTTTGGCCCTCAATATGAGGGTGATAAGCAGAACTAAAACTGATATTAGTCCCCAATTTATTCCATAGAGTTCTCTGAAAATGAACGACAAACTCCGTATCTCTGTCATACACAATACTCAAAGAAAACCCATGAATTTTTACAAATTCTGAAAATAACAGATTAGCAATATTGGTTGCATCATTAGTATTTTTACATGCAATAAAATGAGCCATTTTGGAAAATATTTCTACCATAACATAAATTCAATCATGACCTCTTTGATTTCTAGGTAAACCCATAAAAAATTCCATGCTTATGGAATCCGAAGGCCTAAGTCGAATAGGTAACGGTTGATACAATCATGTGTTCTGACTTCTTCCCTTTGCATAATGATAGATTCTGCATCTTTCAACAAATTTATTCACATCATGCTCCATATTTGGCCAAAAATAAAAATTACTTGCCATAGCAAAAGTATTGTCTTGTAAAAAATGTCCTGATATACCCCCACTATGCTTTTCCTAAATTAAATTCTCTCTTATTGAACATCTTGGAATACACAATTTACTATCCTTGAACGTCAATCCTTCCTAGAACATATAGTTTAACCCCTATCTCCTGTTACGGGTAGCTAGATTTTCACATGTTGCATAGATATCCTTGAAATATAAATATTCTTTATACATATCAATCAAGTTTTCAAATCCCAAAGTACTAACCTTAACTTCTTGGATTACCAGGTTTATCTTGCTCAAAGCATCAACAACTGTATTAGATTTTCCACTTGTATGTTTGATAAGAAAAGTAAAGTTCTCTAAAAATTCTACCCATTTAACATGTATCTGGTTTAATTTAGGCTGACTATTTATGAATTGGAAATCATGCTTGTCAGAATACAACACAAATTCCTTAGGCATCAAATAATGTCTCCACTTCTTAAGAGCCTAAAAAACAACATATAATTCTTTATCATATGAAGAGATTTTTTGTTTTTCTTCATTCAATTTTTCAGTGAAGTATGCCACTGTCCTCTGCTATTGAATCAAAACGGCTCCCAATGTTGTTCCACTAGGCCAATTTAGAATAGCTTGTATGCTGTCAGGATCCATGTTGAATAGCTTGTATGTACCAGGCAGTAGGTACCTTTGTCCTTTGTGCATTAAAGGTAAATGGTACTTCCTTAAACCAAATTTCTCCCTCATTTTTAACCCATGTTCCCTCAGCCACCAACTCTTTGGTCAATTTGTATTTCAAAGTATCAAAAGATACAGTATCTTTATCATAACACTGAGCAAACTTATTGGAGACCTCAGCATTGTATCCATCAATTTTCTTGAAAAATATCAACCATCCTGCATTTTCAAATAGTTCAGCACATCCTAGGAATTTATCTATCCAACTGAGATCAGTGGGCTCGGCCCTATTAGTTTTTCCACTCCTCTTCATTTTCAGTATGGTTTGCAGTACCTCTCAGTAATCTCACAGTCTATTTTTATTCAAATTTGCATACTTTTGGAAATCTATTTTCCTTCAAATTCTTAGAGTCTATTTATCTTCAAACTCTCATAGTCTGCCCTATCACCAGTTTAGGAAATGCTTTGTACCAAGTCTCAGCAATTTGACCTAATCACAGATTCAGGGACCTTCAATAGTTTTGCTCTAAACTTTACTAACTAAAATGATAAATAATTAAATATATTGATTGATATCTCACAATTCAAAGTCTATTGAGTGAGTAAATTCATGTCCTTCCTTAAAATTTTGACATTATAGGCTTTATCAGAACAACCCCCGAATTTAACAAACCCTATCAAATGTCATGTGGAATACCTCATCCAAAGCTTAATACAGGTGCTGGAAGTCAATCCCTTGAAAGGTTAGGTGTCGAATTGCATGTTCTAGTTGTCTTCAACCCTCCAGATCGCTTCGAACTGTCACTGCTAGGAATCCCTAATTCTTCGTTCAACTGTCAAAATTCCAATTTTTCAGCAATATGTCTGAAACACGACGTTCAATTCCTTCGTAATCTTCATCTTAGGAACCTATTCCTGAAAATTCTACCTCGTTCCACTCACTGTCATCATTTGCCATGAATTTGCATACAATTTCCACGATCTGCCTCACACGATGACCAGACACCTATTTCCATGATTAGCCTAGCAAGACGTGTATCAAACATGCTAATTGATGTGATTAACACCTTACAAATGAAACCATCGAAAAAATCAGAGTGAAAAATGACTATTTTGGTACTCGCAACTTTCTTGTAGTGCGCCAGTGCATTAATTTCTCTCTTGCGCTACAAGAAAGTTCGAACAAATAATTTCATGTCATTTAATTACTAATCCAGCTTTAATACTTGGTTTATATGATTAATATTTGATCTTAGTGTCATTAATGAAACCATTAATCAATAAACACCTTATAGAACCCTTTAAGAATGAACTCTACCCAAAAAATTATAAAAGCAAGCTTAAAAATAGGCAAAAAATCAAAATGATGAAAACTAAAAGGCATAAACTCAAAATTAACCTTTACACCAAAATTTCCTAGAAGTAAAAAATATTAGGAAATTTCAAAAACATAAACAAAAGCATAAAACTAAGGAAGAAAAAATCATGACCTAACATCTGGCTCCTGCTGCAGGATGAAGTCCTCCTTGTGAGGTTTCAAGAACCTGTAGACCAGTGCCTTGTTTTCTGCTACCTACTAATCTACAAAATTTCCATTAGGCTATGGAGTCCTTAATTTGTTTTACTCACACCATTATATACAATGAAAAACTAAAATTCCCCTTAAAAACTGTAGAAATGCTTGAGGAATCGTCCATTAACTAGACTTGACAATTCCTCACCCTCCAAAGTCTGTAGGATAAAAGTGTTATTTTCCAAAAACTTAGATACTAGGAAAGGGCCAAACCAAAGGTTGTCAAATTTGCCATGTTTCTCTTTTTTCTCTTTCCTAGCATCCCACCTTAGAACCATGTCACCAATTGAGAAAGTGTTGTCTTTGATTTTCCTGTCAAATCTGTCTTTTATCTTCAATCTCTATAACTATGCCTTTTCTTCCACTCTCTCTCTGTTCTGCTGCAACTCTATTATCTCATAAATCCTTCTTTGCATATCATTAGGTTCTTCCTAACAATTCTGAAGAAAATTCATCACTGTAATGCCCAACTGAACAGGAAAAACTGAATATGTACCATAGACTAATTGGAAAGGAGAAGTTCCAATTGCTTGCTTGACTGTTATTCTATCATCCCATAATGCATATTTCAGCATAGAATCCCATTATCTCTTATTATGCTTTAGCAGTTTCCTGATACTATGAATGATATTTTTATTTGAGGACTCAACTAAACCATTACCTTGGGGATATTAAGGAGTTGAATGTTTCAACAAGATACCATTCTTTTCACAAAATACTTCCATTGCCTTAGACTTAAAAGCTTTTGCATTATCTGTCACTATTTTCTGAGGACACCCAAACCTACTGAGGATATTTTCCTCAATAAATTCCATAATCACCTTATCTGTGGCATTCCTAGTAGGGATAGCTTCCACCCATTTGGTAAAGAAGTCTGTTGCAGTCAAAATCCACCTGTGTTGTCCTGAGGAAGATGGACTTATCTCTCCTATAAAGTCCAGACCCCATTGCTGGAAAGAAGCACTTACTGCAATTGGTTTTAAAGGTAATGACAACAATTTTTGTTTGCCAGCAAACTTCTGACAAGGGATGCAAGCTCTTACCTGCTGATATACATATGCAAACAAAGAGGGCCAATAGTACCCAACTCTTAAGATCTTGTATGTTGTTGCATTCTAGTACTTGTGACCTCCACAAGCACCCTCATGAGATTCAGAAATCACTCCTTCAATTTCAGGTTTATCAAAGCATCTGAGTAGAATACCCTTTGGGTCCTTCCAAAATAACTATTGTTCCACTAAACAGTACTTAGTAGTTCTTAGCTTCAAAGATCTAGTAGCTTTTCTATCTAAATGCTCAGGACATTGCAAATACAACAAAAAATACACAATGTCTACGTACCATGTGGATGCTGAATAAAAGTCCTTAATATTCTCTTTCTCCAACTCTGCTTGATTTTCTTCTTGAGCTAGCTCTTCTGCCATCACATGCAGTCCTAAAGCTTGGCAGTTTGATTCAACTAGCAACTTTGCTAAGCCTTGTCCCTTGACTTGTTTGGTAGGTCTGATATCGACATCATACTCCATGATTTTAGCAATCCACCTGGCTCTTTTCCCCTCGCTATCAGGATGTGTCAAAACATCTTTTACAGCAATATTAGGCACATATGAAATAACTTTAGAATTCAAAACATAGATTCTGAAAAATTTCAAAGCTTTCACCAAAGAATAGGCCTATTTTTCCAAGATGTTGTATTTTAATTCAGAATCTCTGAGAGTTTTGATGAAGAATGCAATAGGTTGCTCAAGACCATCCTTAATCTTCTGCAACAAAAAAACTACTAGTGTATCTTCAGATGCAAACGAAAATGTTAGAAATTCTCTAGTGAAATATGGACTTACTAATATAGGGGCTTCAGTAAGAGCCATATTTATTTTTTCAAATGCATTCTTTTCTTCAGTGGTCCATTTGACTTCTTGATCCTTTTTTAGCATGGCTGTAATCTGCTTGATAGTCTCAGCAAAGTTTGGTATAAACCAACGCAGAAAGTTGATTTTACCAATGAAAGATTGGACATATTTTTAACTCCTAGGCAGACTTATCTTCAATATTGATTTTACACTTTCATGGTCAATCCTTGTACCATCAGCAGAAACTAAATGACCCAGTAATTTGCCTTCCTGTACAGCAAAGTGTGACTTCTTTGGATTCAAGGAAAAACCAAATTTTCTGCATTTTAAGAAAGTCTGTTTCAAATGTTTTAGATGTTCATAATCTGATTGTGAAAATACGGTAATATCATCTCAGTAAATTACCACAAACTTGTCCTTTTCTCTGACAAAATCTATATCCATAGCCCTCTAAAAAGTTGCTCCAGCGTTCATTAAACCAAAAGGCATCTTATCATACATGAAAGTTCCTCAGGGAGTGGTAAAAGTTGTTTTCTCCTTATCATCAGGATGCATATAAATATTATTGTATCCTGAGAAACCATCAACCATAGAAATCCACTGAGCTCCAACAACCTTCTGCAATATTTGCTCAATTTTAGGCAGAGGATAATTATCCTTTAGTGAAGATCTATTCAAGTTTCTAAAGTCAACACATAATCTAATTTCTCCATTCTTTTTCCTAATAGGAACTAGATTAGCCACCAATGAAGAGTACCTAAGAGGTACAATTATCTTGGCATCTAATAACTTCTTCACTTCTTTCTCAATAACCGGAAACAAGGCTAGATTAATCCTCCTTAATTTCTGACGAAAAGGTTTAACATTTGGTTTTAAAGGGACTTTATGTTGTAAAATTCTAGTATCATATGTTCTCAATTCTTCATAAAACCATGCAAATACATCAACATGTTCCTTTAACAATTTTATGTACCTGTTTCTCTCTTCAGCTGTGAGTGCTTTCAAAATTTTCACCATTTTAGGATGTTCTACAGTGCCAATGTTACAATCCACCACATTCTCTTCTGAAGACTGTACAACAGGTTTTAGAGGTCTATCATTTTTTGAACATATTCTTTATAAAGGTACCAAACCTTTTGGGATGAAATTGCCTTTTAGTTTAATGATCTTGTGTCCAGCTATTTCATTTTCAGCAATCTCTTCCACATCTCCATCCTCATCATCTTCCTCTTGATCAATCAAGGAATTAGAAAACTCATGTGTAAGCTCCAAAAATCTTTCAATTTCAATGTCACCTTCAAACACTCTCCACTGCTTTACATTATCAGGTATAGATGGTCTGTACCTAACCTCAATGGGATACCTCAACTGTGTGGTTTTGAGAATTCTAAAATGTGTAGCAGCTAAGGCCAATGAATCTGCAGTCTGATTATGGTATCTTCGAATATAGGTAATTTTAACAACTACAAAATAATTCTCAATCATGTCCCATACCTCATTTCGATAGACTTTCAGCAAATCTTGTTTCACTTGATAGTTGTTCCTCACCCGTTGAACAACTAATTCGAAGTCGCCATATGTAGAAATTTGTTGAATGCCTAAATCCTTGGCAGCCTTCAATCCTAACAACAAAGCTTCATATTCAGCAGTATTGTTTGTAATAACAAATTCTAATTTATACATCAGATTTACTGTTTCACCACCAGTGGATATGAGAAGAACCCCTGCTCCAACACCTTCTTTGCAAGATGATCCATCAAAGTATAATTGTCAAATCTCATCTTCCTATTCCTTGCTGCATTTAACTGGTTGTTCCTTTTCAAGCTATAACAAACCAGCAATATTGTCATCATCACTAAAATGTAACATGCAAGTACCCAAATCTTTATCAATAGCATACAGAGGATGGTTGGTAGGGTTCTTGTCATCTGTCACAATATAGGCAAACTGAAGCTGTCTATATAGCCTTCTGTTTTCTCCTCCAAACACAGAAATAGTAGCATATGATAAATCCATTTGTAAAGTTCCACCAGCTTTCTTTTCCAAAGACCTATAGAGAAGTAACCCAAATTTAGGTGTAATATCAGCTACCACCACATCCATGATTACACTTTTCATTGGTAATTGAGCCATACTGACAACCATGTAATTAATCACACCTAAACAATTTACAACTCGTGAATCAAATGCATACAGATCATGATAGTGTTTGGTTATACTCAGACCTAAAGCCTCCATGACAGCCTTTGGCATTAAATTGTGTGATGCTCCTGAATCTTACAAACAATTATGTATCATTTGTTCATGTACTATCAGAGTAATGTAAAATGTAGGTGAAGCACCTACTTCATTCTCAGTTTTTTCAGCCAAGGCTGATCCAATAAAAATATTAGGATTTTCTTCTTACAAATTCACTGTATCAAAAATAGGTTGATTGTTTGTTGAACCGATCATTTTAAGAACTGATTCTTTGTAAGAAGGATTTTTCATTAGTTCAGTAAAAGGCATAGGAATCTTTATTTTTCCTAATTCATTTTCTAGATTAAAATTCTGCACAGTTTTATTTACCTCTTCAACCTCCATGTTCTTCTTTTGCTTTTCTGGATTTTGTTTTTTCTCTGACATAGGATGAGATTGTTCCTTAGTAGGTACAACTACCTTCTTCTTTGGGTTTTATACTGCTTGTTTTACGCCTGACCTCAAATTCACAGTCTTCTTGGGTTCATTTTGACAGACATCAGCAGTTACAATAGTCATTTTCAGATTCAAATCATCCTTTGTTTCAAACATATCAGCATCATAATATTCTGCATTTAAAAACTCTTCTTCAGTCACAAAACCTTCAGTCAACCTTTCTCCAAAATAGTTCATATCCTGATCTATATCTTCAAAAAGCACTTCTTCATCAATCTCTTCTTCATCAACAACATTGTTCTGAGAAGGTGGAGGCACCCTTTGATCCCCAGTCTCTCTCCTTTCTCGCTGAATATCATTATTTCTTCATTCTCTAGGTATGAAACGAGGAGCAAATTGTCTTCTGAATTGGTTCTAATTGTTAGGGTTTCTTTCACCTTCTTGAACAGTGTTGCTGGAATTTCTTTCTAGTTCTAACTTGTTTAATTTTGCAGTCAAAATATTCACCAGCTTGGCCATCTCATCAATTTTTCCTTCTGAAGACTGAGATGTAGAAACCTCTAGAGCTGCTTCCTTCTTACCTTTCCTGTCATACATCTGTTGAGTTGTTCCTTTTTCAATTTGTTGGAAGCCGATATGTTAGACTCCACCTCTAAAGTTGCATCTTGCATATTCAGTAAAGAAATAGGTCTTCTCTCTCTTAGTAGTAAAGAAAATTCATGATCGAAAGCATTTGCATATGTAAGTTTTTCATATGTTTCTGAAGGTTTTATTTCTGCAGGTATTCTTCTCTACATTTTATTGAATCTTTTTGAAAAATCTGCAATGGTTTCATCCTTGTTTCTCCTAAGGGCTCCAAACTCAGTTATATAATAAGTATGGTCTTTGGTGTCACCCCATTGTCTCATGAAGAGGTCCCGAATCTCTTCTATGATGGTGATTCAATTAGAAGGAAGCTCCTTAAACCATTTTCTGACATATCCATCAAGGCTCTGCACAAACATACTTATCCATACACCCTTAGCTTCAATGTTCTGGTTATCAGCATAACTGAGAAAATATTCCCAGTGCTCTTCAGCTGTAGTTTCTCCCTATCCATTAAACATAGGTAGGTATTTCTTATAGTCACCTCCAGGTAGTGCATTCAAAGGGTGAGGCAAAACTAATGGTGCATATCTAGCTGCAACCATTCGGTCCATCATGTCTATAGGATGATTTTGGGATGCCATTTTAAGGTTGACTAACTTTGGTGATGGAGAGATTTGGCTGGAACTTGGCTGAAAAGGGGTTTTACCTACTTTCAAATGAAATATAGGTATCTTACTAGGAGATATTGTTTTATCTTTTCTGAAAGATTGAGGATCAGTGGAAACTTGGAAGTTACTAACAGGAATTATAGGCTTTAACCAAGGTGAAGTTTCTTCTTCTTTTCTCAAAATAGATAAAGGTGATGAACCATCCAACTGATCAAGGTCACATAGGGCTGGTAATGACTGAGACCTTATAATCTTCCTTGTTGTTTTCAATATATGTTTTGGGTCTGAAACACCCAGCTGCAAAGGTGAAATAGGTCTATTTCTAGTTCCAATTCCTCTAGTAGCCACTGTGACAAACTGGTGAAAAGTAGTCTTAGAGATATGATGGTTTAAGTTCACCTCTTAAAACAAGTGAAATGATAATTATCCCAGGGAAAAATATGTTTTCAACTTCATTCCCCGGCAACAGCGACAAAGATGTTTATGCCAAAAATTGTTTCCAGGCTACAAGAAAACAAGCCAACATAATCTCAAATATTTCAATAAAACAAAACTGGGTTTTTAGGGTTTTTTAAGGTTTTCTGGTTGTGAAGTTTGGTGACAAGAGGGAATGCATTCATAACCCAAATAAGAACTAAATCACAAGCATAGAAAAACTGAGATGGATAACATAATAACCATGTATCTAATAGAAAATAGCACTGAAGTTCATCCACAAATGGCAAGCACTACAAGCATAAAAACTTTAAACCAACAATGAAATTACCAAGTGAGTAGGTAAAACAAGCTATAAATGAAGCCAAAGAACAAACTGGAGGGTAAAATGGAGCATATATTTCATAATCAGTTCTTCAAATACACATAATAGTCATTTACTTAGCTTATGAACCAGTCTGGAGACCTCCTCTAGCAGGCCAAAAAATCAAACCCTTAGTCCTCTTTGTGACATACATTAATACTATCCTTCAAAATTCAGTTAAAGACTAAAACCTAACTGCTTTTCAGCCCACTCATTGAAATGGTTTTATCAAAATAATAATTACAAAAATGAAATATCCTTCAAAACATAACAAATAACTGATTTTGTTAACAAGCCTCATAGATCTTTAGCTGCCTCTGCTAACAAAGCTATCCCTTCTAAGGATTGGGCCTTTCTCCTAGGCTTCAGTTGCTCTGCTTCCATCTCTTCCATCTTTCTAGTGAGCTCTTCATTTTGTTGTTGTAGATCTTTGATGGTTTGTTTTAACATTGTAAATTGTGACTCTGTATTTCTTTTTCTTTTCAATGCCTCTTTTGAGACTGGAATTATCTCCAGATAGTGGCTATTCACCTCATCTAGATCTTCTCTAAGTCTTCAATTGGCCATAACCAAACCATCATTTGTCTCCTGCATATATTCTACTTGATGTTTATACTGATTTACAGTTCTCTGTAAATTTTCTTTCTCTGAATCAAATGCTTTATTTCCTGCTGTAATTTGCATCTCATTGGGAAGCCATGGAATGTTTAGTCTCCTATAGATTTCTGCATCTTCTGGCAGCAATTCTGTATGAGTCTCATGAAAACTTAGGTTTTACTTAGTCTCAGTTTCACAGGGAACATTTTCATCAACCATCAGCTTGTTTTCTGATTGAGAAACCTCTATCTCACCTTCTTGTTGCTCCTTTAACATTTGGCTTCGTATCTCTAAAAATACATTAGACAGTTTAGTCTCAGTGAGGGCAGATTCTTTTTCTGATTTCATTGGTTTTTTCCCTTTGCTGTCACCCTTATCAAAATCCAGTTTTTCATCATAGGAGGAGTCATCAATCACAGTAACACCTTCTTTATTCAATTTAGGGTTTAGTAATTTCTTCATATTTAGCCTGAGCTTGTTTCTGGGTCTAGTCTTTCGTCTCCACCCAGGAGCAAGTTCCCCTACCATTTTTAAAGTTTTTCCCTGATGGATGACAGAGGAAAATTCCATGACTTTTAGCTTCTTCTTGGTACTGCTACCCTATCTTCTTGACTGTGAAATTCCTTTTTAGTGCTAACCTTAGTTTTATCAACAACAGGAAGCTTATCCTCCTCCAACAGGTATGTTTCGTCCTCTGAGAAGACTGTAATTGGACTTTTCTTTTGGACTTTAGTGTCTTCTTCATCACCTGAAACTTTCTCTACAAGTACAATCTTTTCATAAACAAATGTCTATGTTGGTGCATCATTCTGAATAGGCCGATTCTCCTTATTAACAGACTGCAAATCTGTGCTGTCATTTAGATGTTGTTTAGATTCATAATCTTCTTTTGTAGGCTCTGCAGCTTCCTCTAATTTGACACTATATTCATTTTTAACCTTTATCTTCTGTCTTAGTTTTCTAATCAAGGTTTGTCCTTTATCATCCTGCTTTCTATTAGACTGTCCGTCTTGACTATTGTGAAACCCTGACCAAAAAAGGAAATATTACAAAGTTTTTCCTTCTCTCTGCAAAACACTGTTGATAATGAGTTTGATAAGTCCATGGTGAAAAATGGACTGTCTAGTATTATTTTGGCGTTCTTTGATTCTACAAGACATTTTCTGCAGGATCTTTAGCAAGAAAAAAGGAAGCTTCATCTTTGATTCATTACTGAGGTGTTTAAGGAACCTGAAATGGTATTTAAAAATGAAGGCATACCTTCCTTCACATGTAATATAACTTTGTAAAACCTTGATAGGTTCTACCCATTCAGGCCTGATGTTATGGATGGGCATACCCTTACCCCAATCTGGAACTATACTAGGTAGTAGGTACCTTTGCGCATTAAAGGTAAATGGCACTTTCTTAAACCAAAGTTCTTCCTCATTTTTAACCTCTGTTGCCTCAGCCACCAACTCTTTGGTCAATTCGAATTTCAAAGTATCAAAAGATACAGTATCTTTGTCATAACATTGAGCAAACTTATGGGAGACCTCAGCATTGTATCCATCAATTTTCTTGAAAAATATCAACCATCCTACATTTCCAAATAGCTCACCACATCCTGGGAATTTATCTATCCAATTGAGATCAGTGGGCTCGGCCGTATTAGTTTTTCTGCTACTCTTCATTTTCAGTATGGTTTGCAGTACCTCTCTGTAATCTCACAGTCTATTTTTCTTCAAATTTGCACAGTTTTGGCAATTTATTTTCCTTCAAACTCTCACAGTTTTTTTATCTTCAAATTTGCACAGTCTTGGCAGTCAATTTATCTTCAAACTCTTATAGTCTTCCCTATCACCAGTTTAGGAAATGCTTTGTACCAAGTCTCAGCAATTTGACCTAATCAGAGATTTAGGGACCTCCAATAGTTTTAATTTGAACTTTACTAACTCAAATGATAAATACTTAAATATATTGATTAATATATCATCATTCAAAGTCTCTTGAGTGAGTAAATTCATGTCCTTCCTTAAAATTTTGACATTATAGGCTTTATCAGAAAAACCCCCAAATTTAACAAACCCTATCAAATGGCATAGGGAATACCTCTTCCAAAGCTTAATACAGGTGCTGCAAGTCGATCCCTTGAAAGTTTAGGTGTCGAATTGCATGTTCTAGCTGTCTTCAACCCTCCAGATCGCTTTGAACTGTCACCGCTAGGAAGCCCTAATTCTTCCTTCAACTGTCAAAATTCCAATTTTTCAGCAATATGTCTCCACCATGACGTTCAATGCCTTTTTAATCTTCAGCTTAGGAACCTATTCTCAAAAATTCTTCCTTGTTCCAATCATTGTCATCATTTGCCATGAATTTGCATATAATTGGCATGATCTCCCTCACACAATGACCAGACACTTGTTTCCATGATTAGCCTGGAAAGACACGTATCAAACATGCTGATTGATGTGATTAACACCTTATGAATGAAACCATTGAAAAAATCAGAGTGAAAAATGACTATTTTGGTACTCGTGACTTTTTTGTAGTGTGTCAGTGCATTAATTTCGCTCTTACGCTACAAGAAAGTTCAAACACATAATTTCATGTCATTTCATCACTAATCCAACTTTAAGACTTGGTTTATATGATTAATATTTGATCTTAGTGTCATTAATGAAACCATTAATCAATATACACCTTTTAGAACCCTTCAAGAATGAACTCTATGCAAAAAATTGTAAAAGCAAGCTTAAAATTAGGAAAAAAATCAAAATGATGAAAACTAAAAGGCATAAACTCAAAATAAACCTTTACACCAAAATTTCCTAGAATTAAAAGATATTAGCAAATTTCAAAAACATAAACAAAAGCATAAAAATTTAAGGAAGACAAATTCATGACTTAACACCTAGAATCTATTGTATGTGACCAACACTCTTATGTAGTAGTCAGCACATAATCCCTCTATTTTCTTCATAGTTTTCTTGAATTCTTTTGCAATATTGATCACAAACTCCAATAAATCATAATCCTGCTTTAGACTCTGTCGATCTTTAACTGGTAGCTCTGCAAGAGGTTCCCAATTTGTTTCTATCCACACTATTCTTCCCATTAGAATCTCAAGAATCTCTTAAGATCTGTCCAAAAAATAAGACGTAGTATCCAAAATCTCTTCTAATCTGCTATCTATTTGCAAACTCTTGCATCTTTCTTCCTCAACACACTTTTGCAAATGGTGGATTTTCCATATTTGAGTGAAACATGTTCTTTTAAAGGATAGAAGTCTGTCTTCTATTCTATAGCATCCTTCAGTGATGCTGTCAATGAAGCATTTTGTTCTTCCAAGGCTGCCACCTGAATTTGATATTGCTTTTCCCTTTCTTCTATGCTGGCCTTCTCTGCTTCTAACTCAGCAATTCTGCTTTGTAGCTGGTCATTTTCTGCACTAAGAGTTTCATAGGACACCTGGAGGTCATCTTTCTCAATCTTTAACACTTGATGCTCTAGCTATAGCCTCTTCTTCTTCAACTATCTATGTCTTCTGTATAGTTTTTCCTTTTCCACCCATAGTAGTGATTTTATGTTTAAAGCTCTTCTTTAAGGGAGTCATATTATTTGCACTCTTGAAGGTTTCCTCATCCTTGTCCCAGAAGGCTGTATACTCAAAATGAATGCTTGCCTCCTTGCAGTGCTCTTCTACCTTATTCCGGGAATCATTCCTATGAAAGTTCATCTCACAAAAACGGAAGTGCTCTAGCTCCTGCACAAATTTTGTAGTCTATTTTACCTTTGAAAACTTATAACTCCCTAGCCAGAAAGGCATGGTAGGAAATGCTTCATTTTTATGCTCGAACAAAAAACTCCCCACACCATAAATATATACCTGCCTAACTGCCTCTTTATGCAGCACATAATCAGTCGCGTATTTAGGAAGTATAGAAGATGCTCTAGAACCCCCACACATTTTGATATACATTCCTTCCTTAGTTAAATAATAATCTCCATATTCCTCAATGACCTTGAACACCTCTTCGGACATGCAGTTGCATTTGGTCAGGAAAATTAGAGTGTACAACGGCATGATGAAGTGTTCACATGTTTCTCTATAGTAGCCATGGTATTTTTGTGCCCAAAATAATTTATATGCAGTGTATACCCGGGTCCTGTCCCTATCCCAATTACACCTGAAAGCTGGAAAAGATTGGGTACATAGTATACAGTCAACTAGGATAGAGCTCATGTATAATTATCACTTCTTCTATGATACCCCTCCCAAAGCTGAAGATATGCATGTTGAGAGGATATTGGACACTGTTTTTGACCAATTGAATATGGTTCCTTGAGTGGCCACATAGAAAATAATTGGTATCCATCCCAGTTTGAAGCTTTTTCGGTGAGCTCTCCCAAAAATTATATTAAGCATAAGTGCTATAAATCTATAAGGGGCCCGGAGAGTGGATGGATCGTATTATCCTGATGGCCCGGTTTGAAATTTCTTCCCTGGTATCATCATTCTTTTTATTGTTTCTACCTGGTCCAAATCTGTCTCTTTTAACTAGATTTTTGTTAGGTAAATCTGAGCAGGAGGCAGGTGATATGCCATGGAGACATAAAAAGGGTTGTATGCAGCATATCCCTATTTAGCAATATTTTCAAGGATCATCATAGTTACATTTTCCCTAGGCAGAATCCGTCCGATCACCTCTAAGCATGGGAACAACTCGAGTCTCATGGCTACTTTCATAAGAGTGGATATATCGATGTTTGCATAAATAGTCAGCTCTTTAAATCATGCATCAGGCACATTCTGATTTGCGATCATCCTGTATATTTACCCCCATTTATAATCCAGTTCAACCCCGATGGTAGCTTTGGTATCTTCATATATGTATTCAACCTTGGTAATGATTTCAACCTCTGGTTCTCCTTCCACAACTAGAGCCTTCTTCTTTTGACTTTTAGACATATCTCCTTTGCAACAGTCACCCTGTCATAAACACAGTATGTTCTTAGACCATTTGAGATTTTAGTAAGTGTTTTAGTAATGAAGAAAAACTATATCAACCTATTTACCTCTTCCATATGCATTCTTAAAAATAAACTATATAGAGTATTAATGGATGAAAATAAAAAATGACAAGGCAAAGAAACTCCTGCAAGTTGTCTTAAAATATTCTAAGTCCACCGTCTATAAATAAGAACACAACCTTGATAGAGAAACTCATCATTTAATTTAGAGCGCATTCAAAATAAAACATGAAATACACTATCAATAAGGCTAATCCTCAAACATGAGACCCTATACTGTGTTCCCATCATGGAAATCCCCAACTTGATAAAAATCAAAACCTCTGTCGTACCACAAAAATAGGGTAAACGCATATGAAAAATGAAACCCCCCACAGACAGCCATAAACAACACCAAAAAAAGTGGTGCAGACAGCATAACGCTTATCTGCACCGACCACCTAATCTTTCAAAATGTAGGCTAAAAAAAAAACCCCACCACCAAAGAAAACTATCAAACTAGCTAATAAGCATACTGCGAGGATAAATATTCATTCTAAATGGACGACTACACAACTACGGGAAAACCTAACCAGGGAAAACCATGGTTCTCAAAACAACCAATAAAAATCAAGAAAAGGAAACCATGGTTTGCCTACTTGGAAAAACACTATGCAATTAGTGCAATGATCCAAAACCTCCACGATAGCACTCCAACAAGTGAAATCCGGACAACTGGGCACGCTAAATAGCTCAATTGACAAGAAATAGAGCAGATGCGAGTTTCCACAAGGATAAATAATAAAAAATTCTCCACCTCTATATATAACCCTCGGTAAAAGAATCGATGGGAAAAACCTTATCGGCAGTCGGAAGCTCTAGACGTTGGGTGGATAGTTCACTTAACAGCCACAACAGAGGGCTACAGGCAGACTACGGGTCCCATGACAAAATAAAATCGTCGACGATTACAAGCTCTAAGGCTAAAGGTCGGTGACTCAAACCTTAATGCACTTCCGCAGTGTCGACATCTAAGCGTTGCTGTAGTGTCGGCGATTCTGACCACTAAACGTCGTCGTAGTCATGTATCGGAGATCAAAAAAACTAACCACTAAAACATTTCGTAGTGTCGGCGAGCGAAAAGAATCACCTCTAACTACTCACTGAATTTTGTCCGAAACGTCGGTGACGTAGAGGACTAAACCTCCAACCACTATAAAAAATCATTCCAATAGCGATACAACGAAATCAAATCATCGAAAATCAAAGGTTTAAACAATAAAACCACAAGGTGATAAAGGCCATGAATCGACGAGAAAAAGAATTGTTCATCGTTTCCCTTTCAAAACTTCGGCGGCATAGAGAGCTAATTCCGCAACTCAATCTTCAACAAACTGCCAACAACATTGAAAAATCATCAAAAATAAGACATTAAGCTCTAAACAATAAAACAAAACTCCACCGTCTTTATGCATTGGCTAGACAAATGACAATTTTTTATCATTCAAATCCCGAAATGAAAAAAAAAATTGACCTTACTTCTAACGTCAAAAGATCAAAATTTATAGCCGAGGAATGACAGATTTCAGGAAACCAAACGATCCCACGGAAAACGGTACAAAATTTAAAAAAAAAAATAGGGAAAAGGTTGCAGCTGCAATAGTCTCATTGAAGACTGTAATATTTGAACAGCAAAATTTTAAGTCTGCTTAGGTATGTGCCATACCCTGTATATGAAAAACCAAAGGTACAGTGATTCATCAGTTGTTTACCTTATCACATCAAGGATAGGATTCAGTATGATAATCCAAAAATTCTGGAAGAAGCTATGAGGGAAGCTAATTTATTTTATGAATAGAATCGGAAGAAGGAGAGCATGGCCAACTGGAAGGCCAAAAATAATAACAACCATTATGACCAAAAGAAGAAAGAGTTTGTACCCAACCAGAATTCTAAAAATAGTAAGGACAAAAATTTTCCTAACAAGAATTTCCATGGGAATAAGAATAATTCACCAAGTAATTAGAAAAATTCAAAGGGTAAAGAGTTTGCTAATAATCATGGAAATTACACAAAGAAATTTGAACGAAAAGAACCCATAAAGTGTTGGGAGTGTAATGGCCCACATTATGCCTCAGACTGTCCTAATAAAAAAAAGATTGTCAGAAATATCCATACCATACAGGAGGAGATGATTGTTGGAGACCTAGTGAGGACTATGCCCAGAATCAATGCAGCCTTGGAGAATCGACAAGCAGACTATCAAACTTCCATGGTGGAAGTAGAAGGTACAATAAACCAAACCCCTATAGTTATTTTAATTGATCCAGGAGCTAGTCTCAGTTATATTTCACCTAAATTGGTAGAAAAATGTAAGCTTCCTGTAGAAAAATTTGAAAATTCTTGATTGGTTCAGTTAGCTACTGGTGCAAAAAGGAAGGTAAGTTGTTTTGTAAAGAAATGTGCAGTAGTTATGGATCAATTTGAAACTGTTGTAGAGCTTAATGTACTACCTCTTGGTTCTTATGACATACTACTAAGGTATGGATTGGTTAGAGCAACATAGGGTGATCTTAAACTGTTATGATAAAACTTTTACATGTATAAATAAACATGGAAAATAAATAAGTGTAAAGAGAATCCCTAGAAAAACAACCATAAGTTAGATATCTACTCTGCAGCTTAAGAGAGCTATTAGGAAAGGTTGTAAGGCTTATGCAGTAACAGTAACTGATGAGGAAAATCTAAAAAAATAGACAAATTAAAATTGGAGGACATACCAATTTTAAGAGAGTATGTTGATGTATTTTCGGAAGAAATTCCGGGACTACCTCCGAAAATGGAACTAGATTTTACCATTGAGCGGGTATCTGGTGCAGTACCCAGCTCAAAGGACCCTTATCGAATGAACATACTTGAACTTAATGAAATAAAGTCACAATTAAAAGAACTTATTGACAAGAAGTATATTCGACCCAGTGTATCTCCATGGGGGGCACCTGTCATTTTCGTTAAGAAAAAGGATAGAACTATGCGACTTTGCATGGATTAGTGTTAGTTAAATAAGATGACTATTAAAAATAGATACCTGTTGCCTCGCATAGATGATATGTTTAATCAAATACATGGAGCCACAGTGTTTTCAAAAATTGATTTAAGGTTTGGATATCATCAAGTTAGGATTAAAGATGAAAATATATTTAAAACACCTTTTAGGACTTGATATGGCCATTACGAGTTTGTCGTCATTCCATTCGGGCTTACTAATGCCCCAGTTGTTTTTATGTGTTTAATGAATAACGTCATGCATAAGTATCTAGATAAGTCTATGGTTGTGTTTATCGATGACATATTAATCTATTTGAAATCTGAAGAAGAACATAAGGAACATTTAAAAATTGTTTTGCAATAGTTACGAGATCATCAACTCTTTGCAAAGTTTAGTAAATGTGTTTTCTTTAACGATGAAATACAGTACATAGGTCATGTGGTGACTAAGGAAGGGATTTCAATAGATCCCGAAAAGATAAAGGCGATTGAAGAGTGGCCAGTTCCTAAATATGTAACTGATGTTCGATACTTCATGGGAATTACTGGATATTACTTGAGGTTCATTGAAGGTTTTTCGAGAATCACAAATGTGATAACTTCTTTGCAGAAGAAAGGAAAGAAATTTGATTGGAACCAGAAATGTGAGGATAGCTTTAAAAAGTTAAAAACTTTATTAACCAATGCACCTTTTTTAAGAATAGTTGATCCAAATAAAGATTTTGTAGTGTGTACTGATGCTTGAAATGATGGTTTAGGCGGAGTATTGACTCAAGAAGGGCATGGTATTTGCTATGAGTATAGGAAATTAAAAATTCATGAAAAGAATTATGCAACTTTTGATATGGAATTAGCTACTGTTATACATGCTCTGAATATGTGGCGTCATCATCTAATTGGTAGAAAATTTATTTAATGTTCGATAATAAAGGATTAAAATATCTGTTAAATCAACCTAATCTAAATGCTAGACAAGTTATGTGGCTAGCTTTTCTAAGTGAGTATGATTTCAAAATTCAGCACATTAAAGGGAAAGAAAATAAAGTAGCTCATTCATTAAGTAGAAATACAAGTATGAACTTTACAACGGTTATCGGCACCTATATAATATATCTAGATGAATAGCTTAAAGCAGGGGTAGAACAAGATGAAAGTTACCAAAATTTACAAGCTAAAATGAAAGAAAATCCAACAGAAAGCTTAAGTAAAGGGTACAGTTTGAATGAAAAAGGATTTTTACTGTACAAAGATGAAATATATGTACCTAATGTACCTAAAGTTAATTTATTAATTTTGTACGAAATCCATAAAACACCATACTCAACCATCCAGGTTATCAGAAGACTATAACTATGTTAAGAAAATAATATTTTTGGCCAAACATGAATAATGAACTGGCAGAATATATCGTTAGGTGTTTTGAATGTCAACAAGTGAAAACTAAACATCAACACCCAACTGGATTACTTCATCCGTTGCCCATTCCTAGCTGGAAATGGGAGATAATTAGTCTCTATTTTGTTACTGGACTGCCTAAAAATAAAAATTTAAATGATTCTATCATGGTAGTGGTTGATAAATTAAGTAAAGCAGCCCACTTTATACCTGTTAAAACTACTTATAAAGCTATAACACAGCTGATATATTTCTAAAGAAATATTTTTGACTGCATGGAATACCGAAAGTTATAATCTTAGATACAGACCCTAAAGTTACAGGTAACTTTTGGAAATCTCTGTTTAAAGGATTAAACACTACACTAAATTTTAGTACTTCGTTTCATCTTCAAACAGATGGGCAGACTGAAAGAGTAAACCAAGTACTGGAAGATTTACTAAGAATGTATGTGAAAGACCAGCTAGGTAAATGGGATGATTATTTGCATCTAGTAGAATTTGCTTATAACAATAATTATCAAGCGTCAGCCAGATTTAGTCCTTTCAAAATCTTGTATGGAAGGAAATGTAATACTCCTATCTCTTGGAGTAATCTGGTGGATAGATTAGTATTAACTCCTGAACTATTGAAGGAAATGGAAGAAATTGTAAAGCAGGTACAAGGTAATATGAAAATTGCGTAGGATTGATAGAAAAGTCAAGCAGACCTTAAAAGAACTCCAAAGGAGTTTCAGGTAGGTGAACATGTGTTCATCAAGGTGATACCCAAAAAGATCTCTCTGAGGTTGGGTAGTTTTGCCAAACTAGCACCTCGTTACTGTGTTCCATTTGAAATACTGTCCATGATTGGATAGGTAGCTCATCAATTAGCATTACCACCAAATTTAAGAGTTCATAATGTTTTTCAGATTTCTGTATTAAAAAAATATGTTCATGATGCTACTCATGTTGTTAATTGGAATGATGTACAGGTGGAACTAGAAGGAGATTTTCTGGTGGAACTAGACTGTATCCTTGGACAGAGGGAGATCACGCTTCGAAATCACACCATTGGTCAAATGAAGGTGCAATGAAAGCACCTTAGTCTAGAGGAATCCACCTGGAAATTGGAAATTAATATGCGGGATGCATATCCAATTATGTTCTAGGGGAATTCTGAGGACGAAGAATAAAAACATCGAGGATGATGTTATGCTTTAAGGGGGTGTGTATGTCACATACCCCAATTTCGAAAAAACAATTTTATATTATTTGATATTATTTGAGGACAATATGTTAAATTTTATGCTAAGTTGTAATTGATGACTCAGTAGGGTCAAGGATATTTAATGTAATTATGAATATTTTATTTATAAATGAATAAAAGAGGAGACAACAGCTTAGGAGAGCTATTAAAAAAGTGTTTACTGGTCAAATTGGTGGAGGAGACTGGATGGAGAGCAAACTAACATGTGGCAGCATCCTCAAACTACTTCCAACTGTTGCAGGTTGCAACCTCCCTACATTTGGGGTCATGATTCCCCAAGAAAGTGGAATCAAAGTAGGTGGCTCAATTAATGAAAACTAACCCAAAAGACCCAGGCAATATTTATAAAAATTCCCATTGAGGAGAGATGAGGCTGCTCATTCGATAGAAGTGATCATTCAGATTGAATGAGTGTACTTCAAAGAAATTCGATGGGAGGGAAATTTGGAAAGTGTTTGAGGGGATAATTTCTAATTGATCTAGTGTATCTTTTAAGTTTAAGATTATATTGCTGAGAGCATACTATTTACTGAGGTATTGAACTAGTTAGTTGACAAAGGATTCTACTATTTGTATTCTCCACCAGTTCTCAGCGAAGAAGACCAGGAGCGGGCTCTGGGGTCCTGAGGAAGCGTTGTGTCAGCACTCTCTAGGAGATTGGTAGGGAGGAACGACCACCTTAAGCTATTGTTTTCTTCCCTCAACAAGTTCTAAGTTATTTTATTTTACTGTGTTAGTTAAATAAATCTTAGTTAACTACTATGTGAATGTTAATAGTTCAGTTTGTGAAATGTTTGAGTTAGTACTTTTATCAGACTATTATAGAAATGAAATGGATTTAGAAAATAATGTGTTAGAATGAAAATAAATTTTTAAACTATGTTTTTCCACACCTGGAAACCAGGTCGTACTCTAGCACAGATAGAATGCTTTAAGTAGATAAGAGAATGAAAATAGTAGATAGGATTGTGTAAGTATAGATAGTAGAATAATTTTATTTCAATGCTAAAATATTATGGAGAAAAAACAGTGTTATGATTTATTTCTATTTCTTTGTTTTCACTTAGTATAACTGAATGGAATGCAGCAGTAAAACTACATTAGATTTAGAGTGATGACATACAGTTAAGTATATAAACAAGCTACTAACCACATAGTTTATCTTTTAACAATATCAACTAAATCTAAGACTAGTATTTAATATAAACTAGATAGGGTTATATTAAAAGTCCTTAATTTATAAAGAGTAAACAAAGTTACAAAGTTTATTTTCTATCCTTTCGAGAACTATGAATAAATTCTATGTGACAGTTTAGTAAATAAAACCAATGTAAATAGAAACAATAACTAGTATAAAACTAAATATTTACATATTAGAAACTATTTTACATTTACCAGATAGGCTTATACCTGTAAAGGAAAAACTCCAGGGTCGAAACCCTAAACAATTTATTTATCTATTATAAATTAAACTATCTAAGTTGTAATCCATTTACATTGATAATTATACAAATAAACATTACAATAAGATTATAGTGTCTACTATAGACTGTTTACAGTATTTTCTGAAAACAAATGTCTCTTATAAACAAGCAAGATAAGTTACAGTTAACAAGTTAAAAATACCACCACACACCTGTAATAATCAAACCTAAATAACAAGTAGTAGAACCTAATTAATAATAAATTGAAGAACTTATTTAGACAAGGGTTTCATTTCTGGAAAACCCTAGCTAGTATATTCTGGACAGGTAAGTTTAAAAATATAAATTTCACATTAGGACTAAGCTACAGTCTTTATATTAAAAATATATACTTATAAAAGATATCTTAGACAGTAATTTTCTTCACTAACAGTCGAAGAGGAAAACCCTAAATTACACAGAATCATAATTTACAAGATTACAAAACCATTGCAAAAATGAGACAAAGCTCAAAGTTAAATCCTTCTTAAAAACCAAATGTATAACATTATCAGGCCGTAATGCTGAAAACTTAACTAAAATATAACACACAACTCAAGGCCGGTACTACCCAACATCATAGAGAGGGTTTGTAAACAAAATTGAACAAACAACTTATTAAAACCTCATATCCAACAAAGAAATCGGACAGGCTTCCAAGCTTTGTGTGTCACCTTCAACAACCCTTTTCGCAAACAGGGTAAAAACCCATTCTTTGAACTCAGGGCTTACTGGTTGGGGCCACGAGTCCCCTGAAGCTAGCCAACGCTATCCTCATCACTGAAGTTTAGAGCTGTCTCGAGTTCCTGCAAGAAGAGAAAAATACTGTGCATGAATACAAAGCTCAATCTCCATTGAAAACCTAACTGTAAAAACATTTTACTGCGAGTTATTCATATTAAAAGAAAAAAAACAAGTATAATTACCTGCAAACAAGAAAAATAATTCAAGCATCAACTAAGCTATTAACATCTTAAGTAGTTGAAGCAGAGATGGATATAAACCCTACACTTTCCCTGGAGTGGAGACGAGTCCAATAAGTTTAAGTGTTATCGAGCCGTGATAAGCCATGAGAAGAGCAGAGCTAAAAATATTGACAGGACAAGAGCCAAATACAAACAATGACCACTTGTGTAGAAGGGTAGACAAGCTCCATGGTATGCCAGCAAAGACTGAGTATTGAAAACCTCACAGCCAGAAATATAGACCATAGAGAAGCAAGACAGAGAAGAACCTCTAATGGCCGCCAAAGCAATCACACAAAGTGGCCTGAAGGCCAATGAAACCCTCAGAGACAATGACAAGAGAATAGGGTTTCCAGCCCTTAAAAGTCACCAATGCATGGACGAGAAGAATCCATGTGCCTCCAAATCTTTCAAATACGCCCGGGTTTGGTCTATAGTTATTTGCATTCCCAATTATTCAAATTATTAATACAATGATTTCATAACCAATTATGTACATGACTATGGAGTGCATATATAAATCATCCACCAATGATAATACAAGAACTATATCCTTGTTTACGATAGTTTCGAAGATTGTAGGTTATTTAACGATGTTTACATAACATTGACCTTTGGGTAAGGTTTTAACAACCTTGGCATTAGAACTTTATCAAGTAACTTTTAATATGTATACTATGCAAAACGATGATCAAATATTCCCATATTATATTTCAAACTTCATTATTTGTAACCGATGCTTTAGAGTAGCTATAATATATGAAGTTTGACTATAAGAGTAAAAGGTGTTTAAAACATGACATTTAGACAATTACAAGGCTCAATTATTTGTATAATCTTTCACAAATAATAGTTTGTATAATTAACTTGTCAACAATAATAATAGACTCTATCATTATTTGGCAAAGATAGTTTGGGATTGTTTATTTATGCCTGTTCTTAGCATAATATAAGAAATCATTAGAGGAAATTTGGGGTCTAAAATGGGCCTTATAAGAAAACGTGCCAAAATAAGTTTTTGTGAGTTGGAATTCAAGAACCAATAGAATTTCAATAAAATAAGTCAACCATAATGGTTGAATTGACATATTTGTCATTAAAAAAAACTACTTTTTTTGTTCATATTTTCGACATATCTCATTGTGTTTTTACTCAAATTTCGATCGGGAGAGCTCGTTGGATGTGGAATTTGATTCTGCATCCAATGAGTACCCACACTGCATACTTTTGACAGACCTTGCTACCCCAAAAATAAGAAATACCTAAAAAAAACATGATGATGACATCATCATCACGTTTTTTCAGGTATTTCTTGTTTTTGGGGTAGAGGGG